>JAOXJP010172701.1:0-12637 GCA_025762735.1 Platanus orientalis
CTAGAATCACTCTAGAGTTCCTAGGAATCACTCTAGGGATTTGCAAATCACTCAACCAAATAATGGTAGCAGCCAATATTCACTATTCATTCCTTCATGCCTCAAAATTGGAGTTATAAGAACGATTTATATCTTCCAATAGGTGGGGTGTCCAGCCCTATGGACCAAATTACAAAACTGCCCCTGCACAGAAAAGTGTGCAAACAACCTTTAACTCCATACGAACTTGACCAAAACCTAACGAACTTTAAAAACCACTAAAATAAGACCTGAGATCAAAACCTAATGGTTGGATCCCTCATCTAATATTTGGAAATGACAAAATAAGCGCTGACAGCACAAAAAACCATGTAAACAATAAAGAAACATAAAAACATGACCATCTTAGTTATGTTGTTCCGCATCAGCTGGTTTGTCAAAAAGGTCTCCTCCACTTGGGTGAGGAGACCAGAAGGTCATTGAACTCCCAAGCACCCTCAAAAAAATAAAAAACCTAATCATTTACATCTAAATAGAGGAATCAATATCACTTGGTTCCCCTTCCCTATCAATACACCCTTCCAGTTTTCCACCACAGAAATTAAATGAATGACGTTATACATTCACAATGGCTCTGATGCTCTAGGAAATTCTTCAATTTGGTGCAACAGAAAAACCAACTAGAAGTTCTGTTTGGGTAGGGATAGTTGTACTATATGCCTTCGATGCATGCATTTGATGCCTACTGCTAACTAAGTAAACCAAGAAGCTTGAGCTTCACTACGGTGATGAGACCTTCCAATGGTCCAAGCAGCTTCACTATTTCAAGAATCATAGCTCACCTTCCCAGGGTGATGAGACCTTGACCATAGGTGATACTTGCAACTTTACCCCCCAAAAAGGTGATACTTGCAAGTATCATGCAATGTACCATTATGGATGCATGTGCTTATATCGTATATATTTAATGTGTCTGCATGCATGCATATACTGCACGATGAAAAAAGTAAGAGTTGCTTCCTATAAATCGCAAATAAATGTTACAAGAAAGCAATGCATAGAGAAAAAGATGTGTTTATGCAAATGAGATTACCTTAATTGATGGCACCATAGCTATAGCTTCCTCCACAGTTTCGGGGCAGAGGTTGCCAAGTACACAAAGCTGCATAACACACGGTAATGGAATGTAAATGTGGTTGTTAGAGAATAAGCATTCTAAAATTTTGTTGGTGAATGATTTGCCACATTACCTCAAACTCAGCCAACTGATATCTACTAAGGATTCTGAATGTCAGTTAAGAATCACCCTGCTGCTATTAGAGATAAATGGCATTTTAAAATAAATGAAGGACAAGAAAAATTGAATGTAAGAGATTCTGAGTTTGCAAGAAGCCAACAGAAAGCACCAAGGTACACAGAAAACGCATGAAAAATGATTGCCTTCACCCTTTTGTAGTACCCTAGGAATGTCTAACCTTTCTTCTCATTGATGAGCGAGTATGTGCATGTGCTTCCATTGTGCATTACATAGATTTTTTAGGGAACTTTTAATAACATATCCAGTTAAAACGAACTGCAAACCAACACAATATCAAGAAACTCATAAAACAAGAGAATAAACAGAGAAAATCTTCACATTTAGAACAAATCGGTTTGGAGTAAATATATGAGAAATTTAAGTACATCAATTGAAAGAAACCAAAGAAATTATATAAGTCAATGCCAGAACCTTACAAACAAAAATGCCCAAAAACCTGAGAAACGCATCTTGTTCATGTTAGCAATAAGTTCAATTGACTATTTGTTGCCAAATTTTTATTTAAGGGTAATTGTAACACAAAGCACCATCCAATTAAACCACATGCTC
This sequence comes from Platanus orientalis, assembly GCA_025762735.1. NCBI lineage: Eukaryota > Viridiplantae > Streptophyta > Magnoliopsida > Proteales > Platanaceae > Platanus > Platanus orientalis. The sequence continues at coordinate 1,847 of JAOXJP010172701.1, forward strand.
AACTTCATTATGAATTACTCTGTCACCCAGATATATGCTATATAATTACTCAATTCGCAGTAGGTATGATGCAAGGTCTGATAAGCGATTGGTTTCATCAATTCTCCTTATGAGAACACCCGAGATTGCAACACGCCTACCAAGGTGTACCAGTGTAGGAGGAGAAAGAGCATCTCATTATGGTTCGAGTAGTGCTTGGCATGTGGGGCCCACTTACATCAGCCCGTGGAGCCCACTTGGAATCCATCTTGTTGGGGGTCATGATATACTACATGGAGGGTTATATTAGTGTTTTTTTTTCAGATTTTTTATTTGCCGTTTTTCTTGTTATTTTAGTATTTAGCTTGTATTTTATATAGCTTGCAACATGGGGGACATTGTATTTTCTAAGGGGTATTATAGTCTTTTGGATTTTTTTCTTCTGTTTTTAGAATGGAATGCCTTATGAAAGACGTGTGTTTTGAGTTTGGAAAGGGGAGGTCAATATGTGAGGTTTTTAGAAGGACCTTTGGTTATTTAAGAGAGGATAGTTCGAAAAACAAAATTATGAAGTTTTCTTAGCTCTCGGTTAAGCAACCAAAACTGTGACTGGTTTTTCCCCTGGGTGAGACTCCTAGGTCAGCATGCATGTAGGTTTGTGAGTGTGTGCGGTTCCCATATATCCCCAACAATTCTCTGTCTCAGGTCTGCAGCCAAACCCCTTTTCCTCTTAAGTCTTGCAGCACCTATAGGAACCAATTCCTTTGCTGCTCTCTGCATTAAACTCAAATCCCATCACTTCTACACCTGTCAGCAACCTTAAAACCCATTCCCATACCTATTCTGCCCTGCGGCAGCCCCAAAACCCTTTCATTCTCCAGTTTGAAACTTCAGTTCAGAAATCCATAGACTTGGGTTTCGAATGGGCCTCTATTACCTCTATTTCAGTCCCCTGTTTTCCTGCCTTTAACCCTAAGGCCCAGTCTGGTTGCCTTGAATTGCATAGAAAAGAAAGGAAAAGAATAGAAAAGTAAATTCCACAAGAAAAGTAAAGAAATGGATTATGAGAAAAACATGAGAAAACCAACTTTTCATGGCAACCAGACAACTTAAAAATGATTTTTGAAGAAAATTTTGCCATGAGAAAACCTTTTCATGGCAACCAGACAAGTCCCAAAGCTTGAACCCTGTAACATCAGTTTTATTAGAGCTTCCATAATCTGATTTAAAAGGACTTCATACCACTGTTTTCAAACCAGCAATCTATTGGGAAGCTACAGCTCTTGGGTGAAGTTATAAGTTTGAATAATCTGCTGTTTTAAGCATTCTAAAACCTAACCAAGTGGCCCACATATTTGGGTTCGTTATATCCTTGAGTGAACCTGCTATTATTCCTTGCTTCTAGTGGTTAATTGCTGAACTCTGTTTTCCTGAATCTCTAGGTTTATATATATTGAATTGTTGGTTGTTTTCTAAATCTGATTTTAGGTGTGATGGTGTGTGCTTTGATCTTAATCTTTCGTAGTTCTTTATTGGCCTTGTTATGGCATAATAGAGTTCAATCTTCTCTTAAATCTCTGTCTGAACTTAAGGGAACATGACTGAGTAGTAGAAATCTAGTTTCTACTTCTTTATTGCTTTGAGTAATCTCCTCAAGATCTCTATTTGCATTCACATGTATATGCATCCTGCATCATCTCTACAATGGAAAATGGTGTACTGGTCCAACAAGATCTCATCTACTTATCCAGGCATGGTCCTCTTTGGACTCTATAGAAAGGCTTCATCACATGGAAAGGGATAAGGTGGTGTTGTCAGCTAGTCCGGATGGTAATTTCTCAATCAAGTCAGCTTGGGATATCATTCATACTCCTGCTACTAAAGTCGACTGGAACGAGGTGTCGAGGTGGTGTGCTTTCCAAATAATATACCAAAACATAGTTTCATCACTTGGAGGATTATGATGAGGAGATTTCCTACTCAAACTCATCTTTGTAAGCTGAAAATTTTGAGAAATTCTCAATGTTTTTTCTATTGGAACAATAGAGAGAATGTGGACCAATGATCTTTCATTGTGAGTTATCTAAGGAGTTTTGGAGGGCAATTTTAAGGATGCTGTCCCCACAAAAAAAATGATGAGATTCATGGCAGCCGAATGTAGATGGATTAAATGCACCTTTAAAGATAATTCAATCATCTCTACGATTGGGAAACTAGCCTTTAATAGTGCTCATATTTGGAGTGAACAAAATCAGAGGCGATTGGCAACTCAAGCAATGAAATCCAAGATTTCAGAACTGCCCAAATATCACGAAGACACTCCAGAAAATAGACATACCATGGAGAGTTGGAACATTGATTTCCTGGTGCCAAATCAGCCTCCAAGAACATGTCGTTGGATAAAGCTTCTAACTGGATATACTTCTCTATCATGTGATGGATCAGCCAACGCAAATAGAGCAGGATATGGGGGACTGTTGCGTGATGAGGATGGACAGCCGATACTAGCCAATGTGGGAATCATACCAAAAATGAATATATTACGGGTTGAATTATATGCTTTATCCTGAGGGGTATTGTTAGCCGTCAATCATGACTTTAAGAGGTTACATGTTTAATGGATTCACAGGTGCATTGGAAACTATAGAAAGAAGATATCAATGTCCCTGGCATATTCCCTCTATAGTTTGCAAGATTTGTCATTTGTTGTCCAACTTGGAGAAGTATGAGATTACTCATGTTTGGCGAGAGGCAAATAAACCAGCTGATATTTTAGCTTCTATGCACATAGGAACATATGAAAAAATTAAGGCCAACGACTTTTCCTAGAGATCTTCAAGAGGCAATCCAAAATGATGCAAATCAATGTATATTTACAAGATTGTAATCTTTCTCGATTTAATAAAAACTATTCACTTGTCAAAAAAAATATTTTCTTATCATGCAATAAAACGTAGGATCTGGCACTCAATCATTCTAAGAGCCACTTTATTTGGGCCTTTTGACTAGGTAGAACTAGAAACTTCCTGGATAAGAAGAAAAATAAGACTTCTATCACTTTTTTTTCTGGAATATGGGAGGATACTCTCGAACCTGTCTAACGGCATCAGGATTTTTGTAGCGGCTAAAGCGCTTCACATACTGCAGTGACTTTTCAAATACTCTGAAAAAGATAAATAAGCATTAAAATAATCCTATGCTGTCAGAGTGGAGATGGAATAAAGCCACAAAATTTAAAACACTAATTCATAAAGAAAGGAAGTGTTTTAATTCTCACTGAGAAACTTGATTCAAAGGATCATCAGACATCTGTTGAAGCTGCTCATATTTCCGATCAAGGATCAGTGCAACTTCACAATTCATTAAACACTTGGCCTTCAAGAATTCTGGGAAGAAAAAAAAAAAGCCCTAAGCATTGAAAGTGTAAACAAAAATTTCAAGGTTAATGATGTAAAATTATAACATGAAAACCTAACTTAGGTTAAAGTTAAAGTTAAAAAACTAAACATCTCCACTTTCACAGTGACACAAAAACTAAAAGCAGCAACCAAAGTTTCATTTATTTCAGCCAGAGTGGTGTTGATTCATCTACACAGGGTGTAGATTTCCAGTCAAAAGCAATTTCTTTGTACTTGAAAGGACATAACTATTTAAACAGCAGTGTGCTAAAAGTGGATTAACTTCACCGGAGCACCGGGTTACTGAGAGAAGTGGTGTGTTATGATTCTAGTATATCATGCAGTTGCCGAAAAGAAGAAGAAGAAGAAGAACTGGTCTTTCTAGAATGTACAATAAAACATTGGCCTTTTCTGTTACTAAACTGTCTTCTTTGGGCTATCACCAATCTAAGAAGAACATGAGATAGATAGTTTCCAAAATGAAATGGTCAAAGGATCGGTTTCAACTTTGAAGTGGTGCATCCGTTCTTGCTATTCTAAACCTAAACCATTCACAGATGTATGTTAGGTCGGTAAATTTACGCATGCTAATAACAAATAAGTTTCTCAGGTCATGGTTGCAAACTGTAATATATTCTCATTGTTCCATTATTTCTTTATCAGGCCAAGATACAAGTAAAACCTATATTCATTAGATATAAGCAGTTGAAAAGTAGAATAATCAGATACTCTAAAATACAAATATGGTGATGGCAGCAAAAATATTGCTGGAAAGGTCATCTGGGAAAAGAAACCTTGTAAGTAAATAAATTTTAATCCCTCATCGAGGTATGGCCCCAAAACATGTAAGTTTCACTATGAGTTTTACAACAAATAAATAGAACTATAATACAATAAAGTGTACAAACTCAATAAAGTAATACTACAACAACAACAACAACAACAACAACAACAACAAACAGCCTAAACTAAACTAAAATAATACTATGCAAGTAAAAAAAAAAAAATGACATATAAATCAAATATGCAAGTGACTACTAGAAAGAATACTTAATAATCATGTGAAGGTAGTAATTAATCATCAAAACTAACATTAATATCATATCAAGCGCTTATTATTACTTGATCAGTATGAAAAATATTTATTTAAACCAAAAAAAAAAAAAAAAGAATGAACAAGCGGTACATCCCAAAACACAAAAGATACCCTTAGCTGGAATGATGAGGACATTAGGTCCAGGGATACTTTTCAGACTTATCAGAAGCGACAGAGGATATCTGGGCCCTTGCTTTGGTTCGGATAGGGGCCCACACTGATTTCCACACTTAGGAGACTTTAGATTTGTGTTTAGGATTTATTTTCATGTTTAGTAGTTGTTAATTTAGTTGTTGCACATTTATTTTATGTCTCTTTGTAGGGAGGCAGATTTGAGGGTAGTTTAGGAACAATTTATCTGAAGCAGGGTAATTTAGTCTTATTTATGTTTTTAGGGGTATTTTAGAGAGAATTTATCTGAGTAGGGATATTTTGGTCCAATGGACCCAATTTTGTATCACCCTAGGCGTGGGAGTCTCTATAAAGAGACCCACATTCCGCCTTCTCTAATACAATGAATAAGAATTTGAAAATTTTCATGTTATCTCTCTCTGGTATGGCTATACCTGAAGAACAAACCTTGGAAAGGGCTTGAGATCTCTTAAGTTAATGGTGGTGGTGGAGGCCAGGCCCTTCCCTTTAGGTTAAAAGGAAGTCTCCCTTCTTATCTCCTCTATTTTTGTATTTATTTAAATTTTCGAAATCTGAAAAATTTTCCAGCATAGAGGTTTTGATCTACCAACTTGAAGAAGTGAAGATTTAAAGCAATTTGAACACACTAGGGTGTTCTTAAGTGTTGAGCGACACACAGTGGTGGAGCTAATTCAAAATTTCAAAACCCTAGAAGGTGGGGGGGGGGGGGGGAGGCACCATCAGATTTCTGGACAGATTTTTGTCTTCTTTGAATTGGATTGCTCCAAGTGGCTTAGCATGGATTTTTGGTGAAGGCTATTGTTAGGCAACATTTAACGGCATATATGGCCCTAAACAGAGCGGAATGGGAACAGATTTGTGTAGCCGACCCCAAATAGTTGGGATAAAGCTGTTTGTTGTTGTTGTTGCTATTGTTAGGCAACATCAAGGGATTCAACTACATCAATATCAGGTGCATCCTTACAAATTTCAGCCTCTTCTTATTTTCCTATTTGAGTATAAATTGGTTGCATGTGTTGGTATGGGCTATAGACTGTTGTGGGTAATTCTTTGGGTGTTCTTTGGACCTACAACCCACGTTTTGTGGGGTTAATTAATCCCTACACTAGCCTTTTACTTTCCCTTGTAAACCCTTATAGTTCAGTCCATTAATTCCTACCATTTAAATCACTTGAAATTTAATGTCTATCACATATTTGTTAAAATTCCTAAATAGTTAGCTTGCTGAATTTTCTGTGTTAATAGTCCATAGGACTTTTCCTGACATTTTGGGAAGGTCCCACTATGCCATTAACTCCCATCGATCTAGCCCTTAACATGTCCTTGCTCGTTTGCATGGAATTTACTAATTTAGAATTATTTTGACCAATGTTTGACCATTTTAAATTTTCGGCCAGCAAGCTAGACTTTTATTGTTCTCTATTTTAGTTGAAGATTCTAAACATAAAAATTAGGATTTAATAACATCTTTACTTTGTTGTTCGAACTCTCAATATTGCATACCTAAACTAACTTGAGAACCACCTAGATTTGCATGTTTTGGTGTTAGTAAGAATCTTGGTTATTATGCTATATCACTTCTGATATTCTATGCTTAATCTCCTATGGCACACACTCACTCACCTACATACATGCAGCATTATGGAACCATTCGACTCTAGTCAAAGACTCAGTCATGAAATTTTACATTCTTGAACAAAGAAAGATGTAACACCCAACTGAAGAGCAAATCCATAGACCAATCCCCCATTTTGTTCTGGCTGGTGCTTGTTCCTTCAAATATTTGGGCATTTCTTTCAGACCAAACATGCCAATATAGAGAGTACAAAATGCTGGACAAAAGAATTCCCCTCCTCTTGGACAGATTGGGAGTGTCCATCAGAGCCCATTTCCAAAAGGTTTGGGATCGGGCATAATCCACGCTCTATTGAATCTGGCCAGAGAGAAATTCCATAAAGATGACGAGATTGGGTAATGAATGAAGAGATGGCTAGTGGTTTCAGCCTCCGTGCAGCATAGACAACATCTGTTCAACAGTTGGTGCCCTCTTTTCATGGGATTATCTAACGTTAGCATTCTACCCTATGCCACCAACCAAAGAAGGAAGGCTTACTTCACCGGCATTTCGGACTTCCATGGCCCTTTAGTGACTATGCTATGAGCCTATGAGGCTATGAGGCCGTATCAAGAATAGCAAGGAGAAGAGGGACTTAACCGAGAAAACACCTTTCGCATCACTGCACCACAACCTACGATCCTCTTTCTCTAGCTACTTCACTTTAGCCCTTCCAACCGGAGCAACATATTTGCTACCGAGTCCACTCCCCCATCATTCAAAGGCCTCCTCAAGTGACGATTCCAAGATTTAATCTCCTGCATCGCTAAAGATGCTCTTGAAAGCCATCTTGACAAGAAGCCAAACAAAAGGTGTTGGGGAAGTCATCCATCAGGAAATTTGGCCTACACCACCAGTCCTTCCGGAAGTGCACCCTTTTCCTACTACCAACTTTAAACTACACAATGGTCTGAAACTCTTCTTGACCCTTGGAAAATGCCTTGCCACAACCCTAAACCATAAGGCCTTTTGGGCTTGTCACTTTGCCACCCTGCATTTCGCTCCCCAAATTTTGCAGCGATAACTATTTCCAAACGTTGTGCTGCTCTTCCTTAAAGCACCACAGCCATTTGTTAACAAAAATTGGGTTTATAATCTTCAAGGATTGAAAGCCTAAGTGATGCAGGAGCATACCATGTCAAGAAGAAGAAGCTAGAGGACCATGGATAGTCATTTTTGTCAAGTTAAATAGAATAGTTTATTTTTCTGCTATTTTATTATTTTAGAAGGGTTAGTTAGTGGTAATTTTGTAATAAGGTCAATAGTGCCATGATTAGTTTAGTTTTTTTGGGGTTTTTAGTTGTAATCTCGTTTTCACTTTGGACCCAATTTTCCTTTGGCCAAAACTTGACTTTTTGGCTTTATTTTGGTGTTATCAGATATGTTATTTAGTTATCTTTCTAACAAGACCAAGATTATGCAAATCCAAGGTGATTTGGGAAAGTTATGACCAAATTACTAAGGGGGTATCAATAAAAATGGGTATAGTGTTTTTTTTATTTAGAAAACTTGGCTAGCAACTTGAGGATTTTTAGAAGGTTTTGTGGATAATATTTTAGGAGATTGTTTGAGATCTTGTGGGGTCCAATAACTTGGCCAACAAGCCAAATATTGTGCTAACCAAGATTCATTTTTTCTTTAGAAATCTTTTTATTTGGCAAGTTTATTTTGTTAGAAGATCTAGAATCTAAGATGTTATTTTATTTTACTCTCCATGTAATGCCTATTTAAAGGCTACATTAAAATTAATAAAAAAACAGTTGAAGATGAATATTTGAAAAAGAAAACGCGTGTATGTTGAAGTGGGTGTTGTATCCCATGTTTTTCTCTCAACCCCTCACATGAGGTGAGCATTCTACCTTTTTTCTCTCTCTCCTCTCTTATCTCCTGTCTTCTTTAATCTTCTTATCTACTTCTTGTTCTCTTGATTTCTATATGACGTTTATAGTTTATCCCTAATTTTTGTGGGATCTTTTTTAAAAAGGTATCCTACATCACTAAGCCACCCTTCTCGCAAGGCCTACAGACGTTCATCCATTCAACAAATCCAATTTATAAAACACAGAGTTAGGAGCACAAAAAAGAGTCATAAAATAAATATACAGGCTTGAAAGAACACTTTCAATCGTTGCCATTTTGCCTCCCTTCAAAAGGTATCTGCCTTTCGAAGCCGATAAGCTCCACACTACTCTCACCATCATAGGATCCCAAAGAGATTTGAAGGTAGGCCCAAATAAGAGGTTGGAAGCGATGCTATTTGGCAGTCCAAAGAGTCCGCTAACTCATTCAAATTTGGGACACCACTGTCTTTAGTGATATTGCTCTTTGGTAGGTTCACTTTCAAGCCTGCTATCACTTCAAATAGTAGCAAAATGCATCTTAGATTTATCACTTGATCTACCAAACCCTGAAGGAAGAAAAGGGAGTCATCATCAAATTGAATAAGTAGAATTGATGACCACCCACTAGATCTAACTTGACATCCGATTAGCAGCCTGATGTTCTCCGCCTTGGAAACCAACTTACTCAGAACTTCCATCACACTACTCACTGCCTTAGTCTTCCCCTTTTAGTTTAAGCAAAGCCTTTGGACACCTCGTTGATCAAAATCCAGTAAGAGGCTGTGGAAATGCACATGCAAATCCAATTGCATCACATGCTACCAAAGCCCATTTTAAGCAAAAACCCACTTAAAAAACTTCTAGTTGACATGGTCGTAAGCCTTTTCCATGTCAAACCAATCACAAGTGTCATGTTGGACGTAGTACTCATACTGGAAATTGTGATCAAGGGTTACTCTATCAATCGCCATCTACTATTTATTTCTTCAATAAACAAGCTTTATTTCAACACGTAAGTCTACAAAAAAAATACTATGGTTTTCTTTTTTACTAGATCCAATAAGCCCGAATCTAGTAGTTGAGTGAATAGGAAAGGAAGTGGCTTCGAAAAAAAGAATTGGATTTGGTTAGACAATGTGTGGTTGGAAAACAAGGATCGGTTCTTTAGCAAGGTACGGAATGTATCATCAATTATTCAATATGATTCCACATGATCTATTTTCGTTCAAGTAATGGATTCTAGCCAATTTGGCATATTAGTCCAGATTTGTTCTCTCTCGTCCATGAGTCTATGCATTCATTGGCAATGATAGAGCAATCCAAGATTTGGCTCCCCCTTACAAAAACACCGTGGGACTGAGATAAAACACTGCCCATCACAACTTCCACCCACCTTGCTAGAGTCTTGGCGAGTAACTTGTAGAAGCTGCTGATAAAATTGATGGGTATAACACCCCAAAATTTCTTGAAAAACTTCATAGAAACCCATCATGCAGTCTTCTAGATTGTGGAAGATTCAGAAGAAGAAGACGAAGGCGGGGTACGAATAGAGAGTGAGAATCATGTGTCTATATATATATATATATATATATATATATATATATATATATATATATAAATTATTTTAAATATCTGCCCTTGTATAAATAACATCACCCAATATATACATAATGACAATATTACCCTCCTAATACATTCACAACACATCAGGCCTAGGGGCCTTGTCTTCCTTCAATGCGTTCAAGGCTTCCTACACGTACTGCTCAGAGAAAGACCTTTCTAACTATGATTGACTGATAGGATTGATCTGGTTGAACACGATGCCTTCCAACAAAGGCCTCCTCACAAAAGTGTCTGTGAACATATTTCTGTAGTAAACATCAATATGCCCTGATATTCTCTCCTTATTGAAAGCCCTTTCTCCATCCACTAGCAATTTCACTGTAGCATTCTTCTTTCTGTGCAAGGTTGCCATCTTATGAAAGAAAAATGTGTTGTTATCCCCCTGCTGCAGCCACACAATTCTTGATTTTTGATGCAACTAATTTCCTCCATTCGGACCCACTTCATTTACTCCTTTCTCTCCTCCTCTCTTTCCACTTTCTCCTCCCACGATATCATGTGCTTATAAAAGTATAAGAACCATACCTTATCAATATGAGTAACAAGAAAATAAAACTGTTGAGCCATTAATATGGGCAGCCATACCTTAGATTTTTCCTTACATGACATATGTGTAGACAACTATGTATCTTACACAATAACGTAATATAAAACCATCGTGTTTTGGATCTTTATCATTGGGTTGGAATATAATAATAAATAACAAAATTAATATTAGAATCTCATAGAAAAATATTTAAGCCAATGCCAAGAGCAGAGGATTCATATAACTAGCTATAGAAGTGTACTACATTCTCTTGATTTCCTATAACGATTCACCTATTGGAAGCTTGTTTCCAAATCACTTCTCATATAACTTCTAGGATTGCTTTAATTCACTTCCCACTGTTTCCTGCTAGCTTCCTATAAACCAACAACAACAACAACAACAAACAGCCTTATCCCAACTACTTGGGGTTGGCTACACGAATCCTGTTCGGCCATTCTGCTCTGTTTAGGGCCTTATCTGTCGTTAAATTACAAGCTGCCATGTCCCTCTTTACTACCTCCACCCAGGTCAATTTTGGCCTTCCTCTAGTCCTTCTA
>JAOXJP010172712.1:0-12637 GCA_025762735.1 Platanus orientalis
GTACAACATTCCCAATAATATAATAAGCAGGGGCAAAAGAAACAAGAGATAAACAAACCACAAGAAACCCACATCAAAAATAACAAATATGACCAATTAACCCAAAAATCTCTATCTGAATGGCCCTAGAACTCCTTCAAAATGGACGACCAACAAAAGAGATCAAAAGGTCTTCTCCAAGAAACTGCAAAAGGAAGGATTAGCTACAACACTACCACACTCGCTAAATAAAAAATATTCCAACATTTACCAGGTCGATTAAACTTCCCAAGGAAGACCCAATAAACCCCAAACAAGGAAAGAAATTCTGACCATATACCCTTAGAGAAAGCACAGTGCAAAAATAAATAAAAATAAAAATAATAATCAGATGATTCTTCAGTAGAGAGAAAACACATATTAGTCAGTCTCATCGTTCCCCTATGAACAAGACGCCTTGATAACATTGGCATGTAGAGTTATCCTTGATTGCACATACTTTTTTTTTGTTGGGGAGAGAGAGAGAGAGAGATTTTAAAAGTAGCATAATCTCATGAATATTAAGTAAAGCATTGCCAGCTCTTGAGTTAGACAAACCACATGAAACACATTTAAAAAAAGAGCTTTGTGAGCACATATGCAATAAGTACCAACAATAACAAGTCAAGTAAATGGAAAATAAAACACCTCACCTTATGCCCCTTGAGCTGCATACCTTTCAAAACTTCCTTGACTGAACCATCCTTGGAATATACAATCTCCCAAACCTACCAAAGCAAATCATAAGCAGCAAAAAATCTAATTGTTATGAAGGGGAAAAAAGTCAAGCACCTTATTCCAGTGACTTCACATGTCATAGAATTAAAAGGAGAAAAGGGGGTGGAAAGTCTTAATATTATTCCGCATATATTATTATTATTATTGCACAGAAACAGCCTCTCCAGAAATGGGAGTAAGGCTGCATACATCTTGCCGTCCCCAGACCCCGCGTTAGCGGGAGCCTCATGCACTGGGTTGCCCTTTTATATTATTATTATTTCAGCAATTTTTTGAAGACCGCAAACAATATGTACAAAATAGAAACAATGCCATATATATTTATTTATTTGAACGAGAAAAATGATGATTTATAGCTAAATTGAAGATAAAAACCGAAACAACTTTGCCATACAGAAAGCAAAAATCAAGATGTCCAGACATTTCCAAGAAGTTCATAACTCAACTCAACAAAACCTTATCCCAACTACTTGTTATAAGAATCCTATTCCTCCATTTCACTCTATCTAGGACCAAGCAGTGATGTCTTTCCTTACTACTTCATGGCCTTCCTCTTGTCCTTTTTAACGCATTCAACTGGCACCATCTCACTCCTCACTCGTACAGTTATTGGTCTTTGTCACACATGATCAATCCATCTCAGTCGACTTTTCCTTCTTTTCTTTTTTTCTTTCTTTTATGAAGTTAAACTTCAGTCAAGAAAATAATATATGGAGACTGAATGAGCTGTACAACCAAGAAAAAAAACAAAACCAAAAAAAACCTATGGTCAATAAACACTATCAAATCCTACTCAAAACAAAATTTGGGTAATGGACATCTCAAAATATCATCAAAAGAGAAGCCCAAGTAAACAAAAGACACAATATTATCAAAATGCCTTGACAAGTTCCAGCTAACTCCTCTAATGATCCTTGCATTCCTCTCCCTCCATAAGCACCCAAAAAAGGCAAATGGCAAGAATCTCCGTAAAACTTTGCCTCAACAGCTGAAGGCTCCACTCTGCCCTGGGGACCAAACCCAAATCACTTCACTAAGGGCATGTTTGGATTCAAAGATTTGGTAGGACAGAAATGGAAATGGGAGCCCCACTGTTTGGGTCCATTTTAAGTTGTGTGGAAACAAAATTTTCCAACATCTATGGTGTAAAGAAGTTGCGGAATTCAATGGAAAATGATTAAGGGGCGTTATTTCCAAGTCCAATCCCTTGTCTCAATGAAGCGCAGCCATTGTCCTCAACTCAGAGTTTTGCTTGCAACAACTGATGATCACCATCATCTTCACCCAATCTCTCCCTCTCCCTCTCTTCAGATCTCTCTCTCACCCCTCTAAGAAATTGGTCTCCATCAGAGGTCATCACCATCAATCTCTTTTGGATTGGGTTTTCCCCCTTCTCCTCAGTCACCTCCATAGGCTTGTTCTGTTGGGGGTTCTCTCAACTAGTGGTGGTGCAAGAATTGTGACCAATTTACCTTACAGCAATATGACGGTTAGTGCGATCGCTCAGCCACGCCTCATTGCTCCACCTATGGCCAAGTCTATGCTCAGTTCTGCAGGCCTCTTTCTTGCTGTTGTATGAATGATTTGTCCTCTATTTTTCTTGTTTTTTTCTTTTTTTGTAATTTTTTTACTGTAGTTCTTATAATTTCTTTGTTACTTTTTATGCTTTGGATTGACCAGAGATTTATTTTTTCTTTTTATTTCTTGAATGAAATTTCAAGCAGCATGCAACACACTCCACAGAAACCAAGGAAGAAGAGATGCCATTAACACACTCCATAGAAAATCCACAAGCTGTTGAAGAAGTGCAAGGAGATGCCCAAAACATGGGGATTGTGTTGTAAATGTAAGAGGTGCAAATTTGAGGAAAAGATTACTCATAGAGGAAAAATAAGAGAGACTGAGATGGTGCTTGAGAAAGCTCAGATATGAATTGTATTGTCATCAAATTGGAGGAAGGAATGAAGAAATGGATGGTGAAAAAGGGAAGGGGAAGGGGTTACTTGAGGGCATTGTATCGGGCTGCATTTTCGGATGCTTTCAAATTGAACAAGTCAACGAGGGGTAGATAGATTCTAGCAGAGGAAGCTGTGGTAGAGAGTGTCGCAGAGGCTGTAGGAGGTGATGAGAGGGTTTTTGAGAGTGGTGTTGATGTACATGAGAGTATATTAGAGTGTACAATATGTAAGGGTGTATATATCTTTAGTAGGTATAAGGGTATACTTGTAAACACCTACTCATGTATTTGGGTATTCCTTTTCCTTGAATAAATTGCATACGTATAAGAGTACTCTCTACACTCTCAATACATTTTCTCCTACTTTTCCCTCTTCCTTCTTCTTTTTCTTCCTCCAAAAACCCTAACCTACTTGGCCACTTCTACTGTAGAAATCCACTTGACATCAGAGCCATCTAAAAGATCCAGGGCCAAGGAATACAGTTACAGCGTTTGCCAACCCACTGCTGATGTCATCAGGTCAGGTCGTACAGATGGCATCACCGGACAGACCCACTAGGACACTGACGAATGTTTGGGTTTTCAGTAGATCTGTATTTTTGGTGATTTGTTGTGATGGTTTGAGCTTCATTTGGTGAAGTTTGGGATTTTTTCTGGATTTTCTCTGATTTTCTGAAAATAAATTCCAGATCTGATGTTTCTGATTGATCTTAAGCTCATAGTTGGTTATTGCTTGCTCTGTATGCTTCATTTTGATCCCTTACAAAATTTGTGATGTTTTAAAAGTTGTCTCATATGATTTGGAGCTCTGTTGAAGTTCCTGTGAACATTTCTTCCCTGCATAATTGCTGCCTAGCTCCTTTTTCAGGGGTTCACTTTTTGCTTCTGCAATATTATCTTCAAGCCAGATGATATGTTTGTTGTTTGTTGCTGTCATGTGATGTCGTTTTGATGTTGTGGAGCCCTGTTGCATATTGCCAAAGCATCCCTTTAGTCTTTTTCATGGTTTTCCAGGCTGTTCTCCAATTTTGGCTGAGGTGTTTTGTGCTTATAGCTGCTCGACAGTTTATGTGAGCTTGGATTTGCTACCTATTATATGCTGTAGTGGTGTCAGGCTGTGTAGCCTCTGGTTTTTTGTTTCTGCCAGTGTGAGGTGGCTGTTGGTTGTGACTAGAAGTGTAATCTCTACCTTTCTGCTGTTCTTTGGAGTTGTTGGTGGTGTTTGATATTGTTCTTTAGGCGGCTGCTAAGTGTATTGGCTGCAGTATTGGTGTTTTGCATTCAGTTGTCTTTTTGTATTATTATTATTATTGAAGAAAAAGAGAAAGAAACAAAGGAAAGGCCGGCAGCATGAGAGATGCACCGGAACCAGCAAAAACAACCCCCAAACAAAAGCCCTCCCTAGACACCCTATCCATCATACAATGATGAATCCCCATCAAACATCCAATGATTAAATCTCAAGGACAACCCTTTGGAGCTGTTGGCTAACCAACTATAGAGCTTTGATAATACCAATTCCACCAACTTGTTGAAGGGGGCTGACATGCCTACAAAGATTCACGGATTCCACTCCAACCACACTGTCCAACAAATAGCAAAGGGGAAAAACTTCCAGGCTTCTCTTCTGATTCTGCTTAGCCCAGTAAGAGATTGATAAGGCCAGCTTTCTAACAACAACTTCATGGAATGAGGGAACACCCACTGCACCTTGAATCTGACCAAGGCATAGCAGCCACTATTGGGCAATACATGAATAGATTGATTGGACTCCTCACTCGCTGCACAACACTGTGGATTAGATTTTCCATCCTCGCGGCCCTATCCCACCAAAGCTGCGACAAGAAGAATGAAACTTTGGAGGGGGCTTGGGAATGCCAGATGAATTTATCTGGAAAAAGAGGGGACTCACCTTGAACCATAGCCTCACAGAGAGATTTTATCAGGAACCCGTGGGCCTCATCCAAAAGCCAAATTCTTTCATCCTCTTTCTTAGCGCTGCCCAGACTGTAGCTGTCTAATATAATCTAGAAGGCAACTCCTGTCCCTCACCTCCCAATCATTGAGATTTCTCCTCAGCAGAAAATTCCAAGAGCAGAATGATCTCAACCTTACCATATGGTAGCACGGGAAATACTGTTTAGAACCACCCTTGAGCACAAAGCATCTTCCCAAAATAGAACTCTTTCCCCATTGTTCACCTTAAAGCGATAACACCACTAGAGAATACCCAGACCCTTCGAAATATTTTTCCATACTCCACAACCGGCTGATCCCAAAGGCTTTCAACTTTCCCACCCGTTTGGGACTTCCCCATATTTAGGGGCAATGAGTCTCCTCCAAAGGGCCTCTCTTTTGATACTAAATCTCCAAAGCCATTTGATAAGAAGAGCACTATTAAGCATCCAAACAGATTTGATCCCTAAACCTCCTTGGCCCAAAGATTTGCAAATATTTGACCATCCAACCCAATCAATCTTCTTCAACTCTTGCTCAGATTGCCAAAGGAACCAACGCTGGATTTGTTCGATCTTATTTACTACCAATACTGGGGCAGCAAACAATGAAAGGTAATAAATAGGCAAGCTCGAGAGGACACTCCTTAAAAGGACTGGTTTTCCTCCTTTGGAGAGGTATCTACCATTTTGAACAGCAAGCCTCCTCTCCACTCTTTCTATAACTGGATTCCAAATAGCTTTTGAAGATGCCTTCGCTCCTAGAGGTAGCCCCAAATAAGAAGAGGGAAGGGACTCCATTCACAAGGAGCAAAACCTTTTATCAACCCAACACTTTTAGCTTTCCTTACCAGCCTGCTGAGAAGTTCCACAACAATTATAAAGAAATAAGAGGACAACAGAATCAGCTCCCTCGCCCTCAATGCTACAATGTTTGGTTCTATTGGTGCCCCTCTGGACCACTCTATGACTCCTATTACTACTAAGAAGTTCGATGGGACCAATTACTTGGCTTGGGCTTATTCATCCCGGTGGTCTATTTTGGGCCATGGCAAGTGGGAGTATATTACAGGAGTCTACCAGCCCCTAACCCGAAGTATCCTAAGTTTCCTAAATGGCATGTTGAGGATGCATTGGTCGTTTCTTGGCTGCTCCAGTTTATGCAACCTGATATTAGTACTACTTATGTGTTTTTGTCATCTTCTAAGGAGATTTGGGAAGCTCTTGAAAAGACCTACTTTGAGGTGAGACAATTAGCCATGGTCTATGAGTTACACCAATGAGTATAGCAAATGAAGCAAGGGATCAGTCTATCTATACTTATTATTCCAGTCTTTGTCACATGTGGAAAGAGATTGATCACTATGAGGCTCTTCCGGCTCTTTGTGCTACTGTGTTTCAGAAATTTGTTGAGAAATTCCGTGTTTAAGTTGCTTGTGGGTCTTAATCCCAAGTTTGAGCTTGTTCGCAATCAACTCTTAAAACGTGATGTTTTCCCTTCTCTTTCTAAGGTGTACTTTTACCTTCATCGCGAGGAGCACCGGCAGAGTGCTATGTCACAGTTTTTTATTCCCCCTAAGCACTCAACCCTTGTTTATCTGTCTCAACGCGGTGACCAAGGTGGCAACAAAGGTCACAGGCGTCCTCCTATGGTCTCAATCATAGTTCTGATGACAAAGATCGCCTTCGTTGTGAACACTACGGTCACTCCCGACATACCAAAGAGCATTGTTGGGATCTTCATCGGAAACCAAAGTATGGTGCTTTCGATGGTGGTCAAGGTAGTATTTCTCATGGTAGCAATCGTTCTAGTACTTAAGCAACCACCCCTTCAAAGGTTGTTCCTCCTATCACTTTTCATGCCTTCCCAGCTATGTCTAAGGCTCCCTGATGTAGGACACAACCCACAGAAACCAATCAAATAACTAAGGTAAGACAAGCCTGATATCAAAAGGATTTTAGACTCAAAATAGTATGACAGATTTCATGAAATCAAAGGGGAACCTCAGATTTCTGTGCAGAAAATTTTCAGCAACTAAATAAAAGGGATTAGATAAAGATTCGGTCAGAAAATCACTTAAACCCCTTATTGGATCACCAATAACATCAGCCCTTATCCGATCCCACCCTAGACAGCATAGAGAGCAGGAGAAATAGAAGAACACTGTAGTAAAATACCTGGAATAACAACACTCACTATGGGGAACAAATAATATGATTGTTCACATCACTATTCACGGCACTGTTCACAGCATTAAAACAATAAGAAAATAGTATGTACACCTTCCCTTGACCTCTCACCAAGCTTGACTTGATCTAGGATGAAATCTTATATTCCAATCTCTGGATATAGAGGTAGCCGTCAGCTCCCATTTCTTTTCTCCAAAAGTTCTTCATTGAAAGATAAAAAATAAAGAGTAGGGTTTTTTAAGGTTGCTGTTTTACAATAATAACCTCAATCTAAAATAAAAGAAAATGACCCCCTGCCCTTATTACATCAAATTAAAATAAAACAAGTGATACTAAACCAAATGACATGGGAATCGGATTAAAATGACAAGAAAATAAAACTAAACAACTATGAACTCCACTTGATGTGCCAGAAATATCTCCCCCATGGTCTTCTTGGGTAGACCCCACCAAATCCATGTGTGGGTCCCACATTGCCTCAAATGTCCGCATCATTCCCAAGTTTACTAGAGAGAAGATGGAGTCTATTGGCAGATTTATGGCTCAACTTGATCATTCCTTTGGTGCTTTGACGTCATCTATGGCCTTCGCAAGTACTCCTGACTTTGCTCTCAGTGGTTCCTCCACTACTTCTAGTCCACCCTGAATCATTGATTCAAGAGCCTCACACATATGATTGGAATGTCTACTCTTCTTTCTTCCTACCATGTTTGTTTTGGTAAAGACAAGGTTCACATTACTGATGGCTCCTTGTCTCCCATTGTTGACACTCGTAGTATTCCGATTACCTCATCATCATCCATTCCGTCTATTTTTCATGTGCCTAACTTAGCTTAATGTTGTTTCTATTAGTCATCTCACTAAGTCTTTAAATTGCATTGTCACTTTCTTTCCTTCTTATTGTGTATTTTAGAACTTGGTGACAAGGTAGACTATTAATAGAGGCCGGAAGAACAGGGGCTCTATAACCTGAACGAGTGCCCCCACTTTGTTTATCCTCTGTAGCAGATGTCATCCTCTTCTAATGCTCCTTTAGCTCTCTCTTAGCTTATGCAGTGGCACTTTCGCCTAAGCCATCCATCTTATTTTACCTTGCAAAAACTATTTCCTAGTTTATGAGTTCAATTTATATGATTCCATTTCATTGTGAAACTTGCGAGTTTACATAACATTGCAGATCTTATCCTTTGAGTACCGTAGGAGTACATCTCAATTTTCTATTGTGCACTCAGATGTGTGGGCCGTGGGGTCCTTCCCCTTTTACTTTTCCTTTTTATTATCGTTATTTTGTAATGATTTTACTCACACTACTTGGGTTTATTTGTTGCATGCTTAGGGTTGTCAATAGAGTCGGGCTGAGCCGAGCCGAGGTTTACCCAAACTCAGCCCGAAATGTTTTACTCGAGTCCAAACTCGGCCCAAATAAAACTTCGAGCATAAAAGTTGGGGCCAAACTCAGCCCGTGTTAAAATAACGAGCTTCGGGCCAAGTTCAAGTTGCCCGAATAAAACTCTTTTCTTAATTTTAAAGTTGATTTTAAGCCCATAATTACCCCTAAATGGCATATTATACGAGTTTTTTTTTTTTTTTTGAACAATTGACACTTGACCTATTTGATGATAGTAAATTTGTTTAAAATATATGGATCCAAAAAGAATAAAATATATATATATAGACCTGATATCAGCATATAAATAAAATTATTATTTGCTAACTAGTTCGGGCCAGGCCAGACTGAGCCTCGAGCTAAAATTGAGTTTGCCCAAACTCGGCCCAAATAAAACTTCGGGCCTAAAAGTTGCCCAAACTCAACCCAACCCGAAATTAGGCTGGCCTAACCCGATTATTTTTTGGGCCGGACATGACGAGCTTCGAGCCAACCCAGTCCAATTGACAGAAGCATGCTAAATAGAAGTAGGCATGGACCGAGCCAACCCAAGCTCAGTTGAAAAAAGCCCAACCCAAGAGAGGTCCAAACTTTTTCTTAGGACTGGACTCGAGCTTACCTTTGCCCAGCCTGAGGCCCGAACTTTTATATATATAATATTATAAGTCTTTTAAAATCATTAATATTTTATAACTTAGTTGGTAAAAATAGCTTTTTGCAAAAGGTATTGAGTTTGATTCTTAGTAAAATCAATGATTTTTTATAGAAAACAATCCTTAGAATTTAAATAATAGTTTTTTAAGCTTTTAAAAACTAATAAAATCTTATAACTCAATTGGTTAGGACATTACTTTTTACATAATAGGTCTTAAGTTTGAACCTAAATCTCAAAATCATTATTTTTTGAAATTTATGGGCTCGAGGCCCGGCCCCCAAGCCCGACATATTAACTAGGGTCAGGCTTAGGCCTAATTTTTTTTAAAAGTTCAAACCCAAGCCCAGGACCAAACCCATACTATAATTATAGGGTCGAGGCCTACCATGGCACGGCCCGAGCCCAGCCCATGCCCACCCCTAATGCTAAACATTAAGTATTTTCTACTTTTCAATTGTTTCATAAAATGATTGATACCCAGTTTGACTCCAAAATCCTCATTCATTGGTCTGACGATGGGGGTGAATATACGTATGTTGCTTTCTCTTCCTATCTCTCACAGCACAACATCCTTCATCAAACCACATGTCCAAGAACTCCTTAACAGAATGAGATTGAAGACGAAAAAAATCGTCATCTGTTGGAGATTACTTGTGCTTTGTTATTCACTATGCATATTCCATAGGTTTTTTGGGTTAATGCTCTTCAAATTGTTGCATACCTTACAAATCATATGCCCACTCGGATTCTTGACTTTCGGACTCCTTTGTCACTTTTTTCCGCATCTTCCATTAGTTCATCCCTTCCTCTCAAGGTCTTCGTGTGTATTTGCTATGTTCATGTTCCGAAGTCCAACCATACCAAGTTAGATGTTAAAGCTCTCAAGTGCATCTTCCTTAAGTATGCTCTAAAGCAAAAGAGATACAAATGTTACCATCACACTACTCCAAAGCAAATTATTACTATGGAGATTAAATTCCATGAGACCGTCTCTTTCTTTTCCCTTAACCAACCTCATCTTGCAGGTGAAAGTCACAGAGAAGGTGAAGAAGAGGTATCTTCCTCTTTCTATTCCTCCATATGTTTTTTTATGTTGATGGTTATGGTAGCCATGGCGAGACAGTTCCAATGATAGGCCAAAAGGAGGACACCCAAAAGAAAGCATGGGTGAAAGATTTTATAAAGGTGTTTGTTCGGCGGAGAAAAAGAGTTGCTTCTACCATAAACCTCATGTGCCTCCCCAATTAGTTGCCTCCTCTCCAACTAGTGTTTCCTCTATGCCTCATGATGATTCCCATCTTCCCATTGTTGTTAGGAAGGGTATTCATTGTACCCAACATCTTATAGCGAATAATGTGTGCTATGATTCTTTGTCTCCCGAGTTTCAGGATTTTTCCGCTTTCCACTTCTTTGTACTCTATTTCCATTCCAAACAATGTATCTCAAGCTCTATCTCAACCTCAATGGAGAAAAGCAATGGAAGAGGAAATGTAAACCTTAGAAAATGAAAAAAAAAACACACGGGATGTTGCTGATCTCCAAGGACCTTGCAAATGGGTATACTTTGTGAAGCTACATTTATAGGAGCTTACAAATGTTCCTACAAATGTTTCCATCCCTCTACTCCAAAGCGCATTATTACTATAGATATTACATTCCATGAGACCGTCTCTTTTTCCCTAGCCAGCCTCATCTTCAAGGTGAAAGTCACGGTGAAAAAAAGATGTGAGTTTTCATCTTCTTGTTCCTCCATATATTTTTTATGCTGATTGTTGTGGTAGTCAAGGGAAGACAATTCCAATGTCAGACCAAAAGAAAGCATGGGTGAAAGACTTTATAGAGGTGTTTGTTCGGCAGAGAAAAAGAGTTGTTTCTATCTCATGTGTCTCCCCAACAAGTCACCTCCTCTCCAAGCAATGCTTCCTCCATGCCTCATGATGATTCCTATCCTCCCATTGATGTTAGGAAGGATACTCATTCTTGTACCCAACATCCTATTGCCAGTAATGCGTGCTATGATTCTTTGTCTCCCGAGTATCAAGATTTTTCCACTTCTTCATACTTTATTTCCATTCCAGGCAATGTATCTCAAGTTCTATCTCAACCTCAATGGAGAACAGCAATGGAAGTGGAAATGCAGTTGGGTATTCTTTATGAAGTTGAAACCTTGTAGCGTTGTTGAGTGATACAAAATAAAATTGGTAGCCAAAGGCTACACACAAATGTATAGAATTGATTATCAGGAGACCTTTGCCCCTATAGCAAATATGAACGTTATTTGTGTATTAATCTCTATTGTTATCAATCGAGGATGGCCATGGCTCCAACTTAATGTTAAGAATGCCTTTTTACATTGGGATCTGGAAGAGGAAGCTTATATGAGATAGCCTCATGGCTTTCAATACTCTATCGGCAAAGAAAAAGTGTGCCGACTCAAGAAAGCTCTCTATAGTCTGAAGCAATCTCCCATAGCATAGTTTGTAAGGTTTTGTGGGTCTATGCTCAAGAGAGGATATAAATAATGTAAAGCAAATCACATACTCTTTGTAAAGCATTAAAAAGGGAAGGTGACAGCCCTCATCATCTATGTAGATGATATTATTGTTACGGGTGATGATCATTATGAGATCAACAAACTGAAAGGTTGTCTCAGTAAGTAGTTCGAAATCAAGGATTTGAGGCTTCTTAAATAATTTCTTGGAATTGAAGTTGCTAGAGCCAAGAATGGTATCTTCTTCCCAGTGCAAATATGTGCTAGACCTCCTTCAAAATTCTGGGATGTTAAGAGTGTAGACCCTATGAGACTTCCATTTAGTTGAATCATCGTTTGCAAGCAGATAAAGGTCATAGATTCATTGACATTGGTTGTTATCAGATACTAGTAAGGAAGCTTATCTACTTGACCCTAAACCATGAGCAACAAAAAGTTAGATGATCATGGATGATCATGCGGGGTCACGTTTTGTAAGGAAAGCATAAGAAATTTACTTTATTTGGTATTCTTGTAATAAGGCTTGAAAGCCAAGGTCGGTTTAGGGTTTTATTTACTGTAATCCCGTAACTTACTTTTAGCCCAAGTTTTTTAATGTCAGAACTTGCCTTTTTGGCCTAGTTTGGGTGTCTTTAGAAAGATTATTTAGTTACCTTTTAAAAAGACCAAGATTATGCAAATCCGATGCGATTTGAGAAAATTATAACCAAAATATTAAACGGATATCAATAAGTGACGAAAATAGAGTTTTAAGAAGTTTTATAACCAAAATACTAAACGGATATCAATAAGTGACGAAAATAGAGTTTTAGGAAGTTTTATTTTTATGAAAGGTTAAGTTTAGTATCGTTTGGTCTACAAGTTTAGGGTTTTAGTAATTCCTTGGGAAAGGGGGTTTCCTAGTCCTTTTAGAAGTTTCTATTTTTAAAAGTATCGTAAGTTATTTAAAGGGACTTAGTCCCCACAGTTTAATGGAGAAGAAATTTGATTTGAAATGTGTGTTGGTGCTGTGCAACTGGGTTCTCCCATCGTGTCCTCTTGAGTTGAGGCTGGGCCTCCTCATCTTATCTCCTCTAGGGATGAGGTTGGGCCTCCCCAAAACCCCTTTCTTCTTCTTCTTTTACTGTCCTTATTCGTATTCTTTCTTTCTTGCTGTTCCAAGATTAATTTCTAGGTTTCTAGTTTATGAATAGAACTTCTATTCTAGAGGTTCTCGAAAGTGCTTGGAGTTCTTGCTAATCAAGGT
>JAOXJP010172723.1:0-11902 GCA_025762735.1 Platanus orientalis
AAATATGAATGTGCATAAAAAGTTTTCAGCATGTTATAAAAATCTCAGTTCAGTTATGTTTTTAGTAAAATAAGTAAAGTTTATTTTGAAAATATTTGTGCTAAGTTTTGACTCATATTCTGTTGTAGGCTTTATGTTATTACATGCAAGTTATGGATACATCCATCCATACTGTTGTTTTTTCATATTAGCTCTCTATATATATTGTTAGCAGGTGAGCCCATAGGGCACTATGAGACATGACATTATACAAAGAGAATATGAATTAGAAGATTTACTTATGCTCTTTATTTCATTTATATGTTCATATTATTTATTTCAATTTATATGTATGGACCCATGTTAAGGATCAATATGTTTATAAGGTTTGAAAGTTTGACCTTAGTTTGATTATGAGAAGTTAATTGAATGAATTTTATTTTAAGTGATTAGTTTTCCTTCCACTATGATGTTAATGATTTAGAAGTTAGATTTGGCTACACATGGTAATGGTTTGGATTAGAAGTTGGTTTTAATTATAAGTATGAATGACATTAAATGAGCTAAGTAAATGCAAGAACTTAATAGTAAAAGAGAAAAAAAATAAAGACCATTTTTATAACATTCCGCTGCAAAGGGTCTTGAGTAAGGGAAAGAATAAGAAGAGTGTAAAATTATTAACACTCCAAAGTCTTATCTAGTGATAGGATTTTGGGGCGTTACACACACAATTCATGAAACCAAGATCCTACACAAGGAAACAATTATGTTCATAAAGAGTAGATGTGGACAACATCAAACCAAAGCTTGTTTTCCACAAATCTAAGATCGTAGGAAAGGACAGTTAGTGTGTATAAGCAACGTATCCACTCACATAATCCATGAAACCAAGGTCCTATATAAGGAATTAATCATGCTCATATAGAATGTATGAAAATCCACCAAATTCAAGATCATTTTACACAAATCTAAGATCATAGGAAAAGAAAGTGAGTATAAGCCGAATATCTACTCACCCAAGGTTTGTTCTTGTCTTGAAGGAAAAGCTCATCCAAAACTCTCTTGCCCTTGTCCAATCTTCATTCCTCTATAAGCAAACAAGGTATTTCATGGTTAGAATACATAAACTAAGGTAAAAAACTAAAAACCACAACTATATTAGGCTAGATCTAGGTTCTAAAAACTTAATAACACTTGAAGAAGATTAATCTTCTCTCACCTCTCCCAAGCCTCCCAATTCTCTCTCCTTTCCTCTTTATGTTCTAAAGAGTTTAAATAACCTAAATGAGGTCTAATAGGGTTTATAATTTGTCTAAAACAAGATCTCACTTATTTGGGAGTCCAATAGGGGCAAGCCACACCATTTCTGCACATGTGTGCATTTTCCAGCATTTTTTAGTCTCGACCAGTCAGGGGTTTAGAGACCAGATAAAGACTTTGACTGATCAGGAGATTGGAGACCGGTCAGGGTTCTGATCTATCTCTAGACCGGTCATGACACAGGTTTGGCAAACCCGAGGCCATAGCCCCATCTCTCAGACCGGCCATGCAATTAGTCTTGCCCCTGATCAATCATCGACCTCTAAACCAATTAGGAGTGGTGTGCTATGAACTTTGAGCTTAGGCACCTTGTGGTCAAAGGGTTATAACTCTCTTTAGAAAAGTCTAATTTTTGCATCGTTTGAGGCATTGGAAAGTAGATTCTTGGAGCTTTCTAATGGTGTAAGATTTACACCTAAATTCCCTTGGAATTGGTGCAGGTGTGCCCACAAAGTCGCCCTTATAATACACTTGGGACAACTGTAGCACTGAAGAAGTTCGGGACTTGACTTTGTTCTCTTCACTTATTTATTCTGTTGGGTCCTAAACATCATTATGGTCTTTCTATAAAAAATTTAAGGACAATTTTACCCTTACCTCTATTTTATTACATTTTTACCCTTTTGAGTCATAGGGGTGTGCATCGGCGAGGCTTTTCTACACTTGACGTAGAAAATGCCTAGGTCAAGGGGCGGCCACATCAATGTCAGAAGTGATTTACACTTGCCCCCAAAAAGTGAAAATCACTTTTAATGCTAATGTTTCGGCCTATTTAGCCCTCGGTGGAGGTTAGAGGAGGCTAGGGGTCGGCGTATAAAAGATAAACCGGGTGTGCATGGGCTATGTCCAGGACAGGCCTTATTAGGCCCCGAGCAGTGCCTATTTGTATTACGCCTAGGCCCAAAACACACAGGTCTCAATCCCTAAGCTTGGCCCAATAAATAAGGCTATTATATATATGCCATTAAATTTTTAGCCTCACTTGAAAACATCTAACAAGTCAGTTGTTTTGTCTAACCAAGCTTAATGGAATTAATGACAATTTATCACAAATTTGGTCATTTGAATTCATACAAGTTGGGGCCCAATGAATAGGGGATGGCAATAGTGGTAAGGTTGCAAAATTGGTCGGGCTGGCCCGAAACCCGACTTGTCCAGTTCGTAGTTTGGTCGGGTTGGGCAAACCAAACTTGGGCTTGGGTCGAGTTTGTTCACACATGGTAGGGCCCGACATAATTTTGGGCCGAGTTTGGACATAGGCTGAAAAAACCCGAACTCAGCCCGGTCCAACCTTAATATTTATTATTCATTAATAGGCCCGGCCGGGCCCGAATATATACTAATCATTAATAGGCGTAGCCTAGCCCATAAAAAATATTAAGTAATACTTAATTGCATACTGCAAAGAGTAAGTTTTTAACTCAAAATTATGTCTTAGATTATGAAAGTTATGTTTTTAGCAAACATGAAATCTAGAACTTAATTTTAGTTTGATCATTAAAATACAGTAGTAGTAAAATTATAGTTTGGCTTAGATAAGAATAAAATAAAATAAGGAAAAGCATATCTCTGTAGATAAGGCCCGACTTGAGCCCAAACTTGGCTCGAAACCCGACTTTTAAAGGTTGGGCCGAGTTTGGGCAAGGATCTTTGGGCCCGAGTCGGGTTGGGCCGAGTTTGGGCAACCCTATTAAATGTTGAGCTCGGGTTGGGATGACCTAAGCCTGACTGGGCCCGACCTGACTTGCAGCCTTAAATAGTGGCAATTGGTGGCCATGATCAATTTGCCCAGTCTTGGACAAGGCCTGTTTGGTTGTAAGATCTTGGGCCAAGCTAAGGCTTGCATGTTTTAACCTAGCAAATGGCATCACTAAATCAAAACCTTTATTATTATATTACTTGTCATACCATCTATATAATTATTTTTGTAGGGCATCTAACTAAGGACTACGTCCCTCCTCACAAGGACATCAACACAACTCATATCTAAATACCTTACCCTCCTCCCCCCACCCAAAGAATTGAGGGGTGTTAATGGACATACCACTATCTTCTCTAATCATCTAAGATATTTACCAAGATCTTACTCGGGATTTTAAGCCCTATATGAGTAACCTAGGCTCTGATACCAATTAAAATTGCTCAAAAGTAATCCTAGAGGGGGTGAATAAGATATTCAAATTAATTTACCATTTTTCAATTTTGTCTTGGGACTGATTTTAATCTTTTTAACTTAACACAAGTGTGTATGTGCTCCAAAGTGTCTACTCAAGTATTTCGTCAAACAAGTGTTATGTGAAAATAGTAATGAACATTAAAGTAAAGAGACAAACAATTGCACACACAATCTACAACAAGAGATTTATAGTGGTTCGGCACTAGGGCCTACGTCCACTCTTCTAAAGCTCACTACTGAGCTTAGGTATATTTCATTTAGGTACTATTACAATCTAGGCTAATATACAAAACCTAACTACTTGCTCACAAGTAAGCTAAACAACAACACTCGGTGTCTCGGTGAGTGTACACTACTTTCGGTGTCTCCGACAGAGGTAGTCAAGCTCCTGGTGTCTCCAGCAAAAACAAAATAAGAACAATAATAAGGATAAATGCAAAGTAAAACAAATATGACCACAAGTTGGTTGATGTTGCTTGTTTTTTCAAAGTGGGGTGCTCCTTGATAAACTAGTTTGCCTTAGCTACCAACAAACTCCAAATACTTGGCTCTAGTGTTCCTTGAACTCAACCAAATGTGAGTTTCATCTAGGAAAAGGTTCATTACAAGTTCTCGTCAATATTAGTAGAGTAGTATTCAAGAGGAGAGAAAGATAGAGTAATCTAATGTATGATGCTAGCTATTTAAGATCAAAACTAGTGAGGTAATAGTGTTTTTCACAGTGGAGGGTGCTCTCAATATAGTAAACTTTGTAACTCTCTCTAGACAGTTTGGAGTATTGGAGTTGTTTACCTTAATGGGAAAAGTTCCCTTTTACAGAGTTGATGAGCACCCTAGGCCTTTGGATTGGAAGACTTTAAAATAGGCAACTCTTAAAAGCCTTAAATTTAAAAAAACAGGGTTCAAATTTTAAAAAACTCTCTTTAAAAATCGTGTTTCAAATTTGTTTCGAAATTGCCCTCGCAATTGATTGCTTGATTTGCAATCGATTGCGGATCTCACAATCAATTGTAAAATCCCAAATCAATTGCGAGTCTGGTGATTTTGGTCCAAATATGTTTCGCAATCGATTGCGGATTATGAGTTTTGATCATTGGAGTCTCAGTTTGCTCTTAGATTTTACTCGGAATTGATTGCGAGATTCGCAACCGATCGCACCAAAATTGATTGTTTGATTTGCAATTAATTGCGGTTTTCAAAATTTTGGGGTATTAGTTTTGGCACTGTATGAGGGTCTATCATTGGGCCTTTTTTCCTTTGGGTTTTGTGAGGATCTATCACTATGTCTACATTGATTTTAAGGTATTAAAATGATATGCAAATGCATGTTTTATACCTTTCTTAGTGGGACAAGTTCGAAGTACTTTCCGATCTCTTCTTCAAGTCTTTGGTCTTTATCTTCATGTCTTGCACTTGTGAGAGCATATGACACTTACAAGACATATACTACACATTTGTCCATGAAATTGACATACATCAACAATACATGTCATACACGAGGGAGTAATTTAAGAAATCTTAAACGGTATCTTTTATATTATGTACGTTACCGGTGAGGGTGTGGCGATGGCTGGAGTCAAGCGAGTGGGCCTGGTGCTAACCCTGACCGTGAACCCACATGTCTATGTTCGACCAGGCCTGGAAACAGCTTCATAATGATATTCCAGGCCACATTCAGTAAGCTCTTTATCTAGGGTAAGGGCAGAGCTTGAATTGGTATTGATTAGAAGGATTGTGATAAAATTGTTCCACATTCCACAGCCAAGGCCATAGATCACATCTAAAAACTATTTGAGAATCTTTTTTCTTGGGACTCATTAAAATATTGTGAGAACCTACAGCGAGGATCATGCACGTTACTGAATGGAGTAAATAGAAGATTATTACAATCTAATGATCTTTGCATACAATCATGCCATCCTCAATGTAATAACACAGGATATAATTCCAACCCCTAAGTGGAAAAGATTCTAAATTAGTGATCTTTACATGGCGTTGGTGGTAGGCCGTGGGTGTATTCCATCATATGATCCGAAATCAAATCGTGTCCAATACTTGGTGCCATGGTCAATGAGAGACCTAAAGATCTAGGTTTAAATCTAGCCCACAAATCAATTTTTGCCACGTTAATTTTGATTTTGAATAATCTTCACTCCGGTATTAATCAATGCGACATGTTAGGGTATTTGAGTCAATACACATAAGTCAAAGGAGTGTATTACAATAAATATGCAAAGGAAAAGTACCTGTGTATTTATTAATACGCCCTTTGTCAAACACCGTGTCACACACATGTGTCAACACAGACAATCATTCTCCATTTATTTATTATTATAGTAAATTTGGGAAACGACCACCATGACAGGATCGGGATGGTTCAATTAGATATCTGATTTGCATTAAAACAAATAAATTGTACTAGAACGATGAAAACTCATAGTAAAGAATAATTTAACTAAGTGAAGGAACTCTATAATTTTTTTTCTTTAGGAGTCGAACCTGATGTTTGAAGAATGCTCAGAAATAAGTGATTTATTATCATTTTTTTTTTTTTTTGTTGGTATAGTGGATTTTAGAAAATGATTAGTAGGGTAAGGATGACACTGTAGGTGAAAAGACAATACTGACCTTGTTGAAAGCATGTATTACCACATGCTATGTGATAATGAGTTCATTTATGTGTAATTTCTTTTATATGATTATTAGTTTTATTATTATATTTAAGCATAATGTGTGAACCTGGGCTGAGTTGTTAGGCATATAACAAGGGATCATATTGATGGTTCCTACATTCCGAGGCCCATGCCTGAAATTTTGGGCCGAAACATGAAGCTCATTATCACAGAGTAGGCCCAACAGCCCAGAATGCCAACCCAACTCATTAATATGCATAGGTGTAATATGACAATTATTAAAATCTCCTCCTACATGGTGGGAGAATCATCTACAGTTGGAACTCTCTACAGTTATGAATGGGCCTATCGCAGCTCACCACGTGATTTGTTGTGTGATTTGAATTTCAAATTTCAACCAAATCAAAACCACATGCCAAACTGTAATAGGCCCATTTGTGATTGTGGAGGAGTTCGAACTTTAGATGACACTTTCTCCATGGGTGGTCGTGAACACATCATGAAACTTAATCCCACTTGCCCACCCTTAAATCTGATCTCAAACAATAAAATGAAACATAAATATGGGTAACTAACCAAAGGGTCAACGGGAAACCAATTTGCTGGCCCTTTCTACACGCATATGCTGATATGACATGGCCGGTAGCCCTGGATGACCACGACCAGCCTTCATTATCAACCACTAAAACCTATAAAACAAGATGAAAAATCATTCAAAATCCATCATATTTTAGTTCTCCCAAATGGTTATTCGACTTGGAAATCTCAATTGCTACAACTCCTTTAAGTTTAAGACTCTTAATTTAGCGGATTCTCAGGGTGGTTTCCAAGTCTCTTTTCCAACGATGCTTTAATGTTTTGGTCAAACTATCAATGTAATTAATTCTAAACGTTCACGCAAATCTTATTATTTTTTTTTTTATTGTTTGCTTCCTTTGGTGGGAGAAATTGAAGACCAGGTTTTTGTCTCTAACGGAGCTTCCCAAAATAGATAAAAAGGAAGAGATCAGCCACATTAAAAGTTATGAACCATAGATTAATAATTATTTGAAAGAACAAAAAAGAAGCAATGTTTCCCAACAAAAAAAATAATAATAATTTTTTTTTCTTAGTAATTAGTATTGTAAGGATTTTTCTGATCATTCGATAGGCTAAAAATGGTGACGCGGAGAAGATGCGGATGTGGGACCCTACCTCAGCATTGACGTGAAAGAAGGGTAGACAGATAGATATATCATACCACTATACTAGACTATAGTGTTTCTTCTTTCGTAAGACGAGTCAAAGGGGTTAAAGAGAAGAGAGAAGTCGTCTTCGAAGAAGAGAACCAATGAGAAAGTCGGTGGTTTGAGCTTTTGAAGTCTATCATATCGTCATGACCCCATTTCTAAACTTTGTTATGTCTACATTTTTTACAAGACTTAGACCAAACACCTTTCACCCGTATACTATAAAATGAACTCAAAACTCCCTCTGCTCTAACCCATTCTTTTCTTCCTTCATTCTTTTCTAAAGCAAAACCGTGAACACAAGATCCCAACAATTTTGAATTTTTTTTTCTGAAATCGCTGTACAGGAAGCATGGGGGATTCATATAAGTTGAGTCCGGCATTTAAGGAGTCGGAAACAGTCGCGATTAGTGGAAAGATCTTGGTCGCAACGATCATCATTCCCTTCATGGTCCTTGTCTTCGTCCTCTTCCTTTATCTTTACGCCAAGTGTTTTTGGGTACCCAGAGGCCACAGAAGCCTACCTTCTCGTACCAGTAGGTTCCGCTTTCACTTTGCTTCCAGCCCAGAATCTGTTCTTGACATGCGTAGAGGACTCGAACCCTCTGTCATTCGCTCCCTTCCAGTCCTAATTTTCCATCCTGATGAATTCAAGGACGGACTGGATTGTGCTGTATGTCTTTGTGAGGTCTCCGAGGGGGAGAAAGCCCGGCTACTTCCCAAATGCAACCACGGATTCCATGTTGATTGCATTGACATGTGGTTCCAAACCCATTCAACCTGCCCTCTCTGTAGAAACTCAGTCGCTCCCCAATCTTCCAATTCTAGCCCCCAGTTGCCAGAAATTCACTCACCCACCAGTGACTACTCCATGGATTCCCCAAATTTCCCCGGTAACGAGACTCGAGTCAGTATTGAAGGTTTGTGCTCTGCTTCTTCTTCTTCTTCTTTTCCGTCGTCGCCGAATAGTAGGAGGGAAAGGAGGTTGGTGATTGAACTACCCCGGCAGTTGAGTGAGGGCTTCTCATCTTTATCGCCTTCCGCAAGTCAGTCTGCGGAGGAGGAATCGAACTCGCCCATGTCACCACGATTGAGGTATCTGAAGTGGTTTTTGAGTAGGGAGGAAAGGGTTATTCCTTGCAGTCCTAGTTATGTTGATGCTGAACTAGGTGAAGGAGGGAGAGGTCAGACTTCAAAGCAACTTTGTATTCGTGACGACATTGCTCAATTGATTGGTTTAGGTGTGGTTATTCTGTGTTATGCAAAGAAATTGTTACAGCTGATACTCAAAAAGAGAAAAAGAAATCCTCAGGAATCAAAATATAATGAAATTTCGAACTTTGATGCAATTGACAAGTGCAGCAGAATATAATTTAGAACAGGTTTCTTCATCAAAGTCGTAACAGCAGAGTATTAATGCCACACAACAATCAATAACCAGGCATGAGGTACCAGTCTTCACATATTTTCAAACGAATTTATTGCTTTATCCAAATAAACAATTTTATTCATTACAGAATAATTTAAACAGCTTTTTTTAACAACTTTCAAGATACTACTCCGCAAAAAGTGAACAGACATCTAAAATTTTGAGTAAAAAATCTAGTATGCATCATAGTATTCTTGAATAGCCACTTTAGTATAGACCTAGATTCATTGTTTCTTTCCCAATATTTAAACTCTTAACTATTACAATCTGTAATTCATGGTTAAGACTATGACTACCCTTGACATGTGATCTCAGATCGTTATCTAACCCTATATTACAATTTGAGAACAGGTTCGTTCTATTTGGTATTCAATTTTAAGAATGCATTTTAGTCCAATCTGAGATTGCTGCTTATTCTCAAATCGTGATTTTGAAAAGTGCCACTAAGTAACTAATATGCACATACTGAAATACGAAGATAATTTAGCATTTTAACATATAAACCACAAAACAAGGTCCTCCTCTCTCTACTCTCTTAGTTAAGCTTTCACATGTAACCAAATGATCAGCAAAATCTAATAGGTTGATCTCAAACTTGTGATTTCATGATCTGGTCTCAAGATCACAATCTCAATTTAATGAGATCATATGCCAAAGACAGCCAATCTGTAAACATGTTAAAACTTATGTCATATGCAATGTCAAATCAACCACAGTTACTTAAACATATTAGACTATCAATTATGCTAGCACATTTCTTTTGAGAAACATTATCATTACTTAAGTTTTTCAAAGATATGCTAGAATAAAATGGAGTTTTCACAGAGTGACTAATTAAGTATCAAAATTTTTTAATAATGAAATTGCGATAACACAATTCCACTAGTATATTTAATAATTTAATATATAAAATGACATCGACTTCCTCCATGTCCTTAATGTCTCAGAGGACAGGAACTTTTTAATTGTTTTAACATTAAGGTTAACAGTCTCATCTATATATAGGCATGCTTTAGCATTAGGATTATTTTCAAATTTACTATTTACACATCAATAACAATAGTCAATTATAAAGTTTTGGGTATCAATCACAATTAACTTTATGCTATTGTTTATATATATATATATATATATATATATATATATATATTAAGACGTAAATAATTTACACATTTTGTTTTTATATCATAGTGTTTAAAAAAGGTCTCAGGTTGTCCCACATATATCTCCCGATCTATGTCTTCATTTAGAAAAATTGTTTCTAAGTCCAGTAAAACAAAAGCATATATCCAAGTGATCCACACCTTTCTTGAAATAATGCCTCTTGATATGCTTGGAGATTGGCTTCTTGAAGATTTGGGCAATTATAAAAAATGAGACCCAAGTCGGCTGCTTGAAAATTCAATGCACTAGGCTCTTGGAGATTGCCTACTCGAAGATTTGGGCAATTATCAAAAATGATACCCAAGTCGGCTGCATGAAAACTCAATACACTAGGCTCTGTTTCTTCAAGTTTTTACATTATCCATCATTCACACGGGACTCTTTCTCAGACAATTTCAAGACATGGTGGTTCTGGAACCTGGGTTCGATTGGTTGGACACAATTTTTAAAGCATCCTGGCCCTTAACTGTCTCTGAGACTGGATGGTGTAAGTAGGTGAGTCAAGACATATTGGGACATTTGTTTACCGTCTGGATAGTTTGGTCAAGAGCAGTAAATGAGCACTTGGTGTAATCAAACTAAAAAAGTATGTTCTCGTGATCATATATTGCCAATAAGAATAATCCCATCCGAGGGAGATGTTCATTGAGAGTCCAAAACCCTGGCATAGTAATCAATTTTGGTCATTGGGAAGATCCTCTAGTCAAAACACTCCATGCACATGTAACACATTCAGGAAGTGGATCCGAAAAGCCTTGTGCTTCATCTTTGCGAATATAGTGCAACCTTCTAGGGTAAACCAAATCTAATTGGTATTTCTGAGGATGGGAAAATTACGAATAAATGTAGCGCTAGAGCAAAACTTATACGGTAAACCAACTCTTTTTGGTACTTCTGAGGATGGGAGAACTACGAAGCTATGGCAGCAGCCACGGTTCTCAGCTTGGTCACGGCATTAATAACATAGAGCTAAAAGACACAAAACACTAGGGATGGCAGTAATAGCTCACAGATTTACATATTAAGTCTCCCTTTCACGAATCCTGCCCAGGGGCATTTCAGGTCGTTGCTTGAATCGTTGTGAATAGTTGTTCAAACTGGTACGAACATCCACGTCAATGTTTATTTAGCAAGCTATTGTATCTTAGCGAGTAGAAATAAGATGGTACCCAAAGTTATGAGGACTAACCGTCACCCAAGGAAGGTGTCTTTGTACGAGCCATGACCAGCAAAACTGGATTAGGTGAAGAATTTTGCAGGCAAAGGTTAGAGATGCCTGGAGAACTGAAGGTAAGTAATTATGCAGGTCAAGTAAATTATAACTCCTTTTGAGTACATAACTACAAATGACAAACAATGCTGACACAATTCCCTAAAAAGAAGCTAAATACCTCAACCAACAACAAAAAGAATCCTTAAGAGACGTCGTTTGCCTTAAGAGACTAGGCAGCTTGAACAAGAGTACTCAGCGTTCAGATCCACCACGTGGAGGAATCCGGGATGATGACCATGTGGAAGA
Organism: Platanus orientalis; assembly: GCA_025762735.1. Lineage (NCBI taxonomy): Eukaryota > Viridiplantae > Streptophyta > Magnoliopsida > Proteales > Platanaceae > Platanus > Platanus orientalis. The sequence continues at coordinate 11,450 of JAOXJP010172723.1, forward strand.
CCTTGAACCACCACCCCCAGAAAATGAAGGCCGACGGTCATCACTACGCCACCTGTCACCAGATTGGGATGGGCGATCATCCTGTCTACTCCACCGATCAGATTCTGGACGTGGAGCAACCCCTGAGCCCTCAGTCCTTTCCCGGAGAAACTTGGGAACGTACTTCCCTGCAGTAGATGCAGCAGCAGCAACTACTACAGGTTCTGACTGGCGAGCCCCAGCAGGTGGCTCGGTAGGCCTTGGAGGTGGCTCATCCGTCCATCCAAGGAGAGCCTCTTTCCTCAGCCTCTCCTTCTCTTCCAGTTCCCTCTCCCTTTGTCTCTGCCTTTCAGCAATCTCATCCAACTTTGCCCGACGTTCTGCTTCTTCCTTCTTTCGCCGCTCTGCCTCTGAAAGTGCAAGAAATTCCCACCAGATAAACACTAGGGAAACAAGGTCTGCATAGGTCCCAGC
>JAOXJP010172734.1:0-12637 GCA_025762735.1 Platanus orientalis
TTTGGTTGGCACAATATTTGGTTTGTTGGCCAAGTTATTGGGCCCCACAAGATCTCAAATAATCTCCTAAAATATTCACCACAAAACTTCCTAAAATACTAAACTTGCTAGCCAAGTTTTCTAAAAATTAAAAATACACAAACTTAAGACTTACTAAAAAACACTATTCCTGTCTTTAGTGACCACCCCTTAGTAATTTGGTCATAACTTTCCCAAATCACCTTGGATTTGCGTAAGCTTAGTCTCATTAAATAGGTAACTGAATAACCCATGTAAAAATACTAAAGTCAAGCCAAAATTTCAAGTTTTGACATAGAAAAACTGGGTCCAAAGAGAAAAACGGGATTACAACTGAAAACCCAAAAAAACTAAACTAACCATAACACTATTGGTGTTGTTACCAAATTACCACTAACTAACACTTCTAAAATAAATAAATAACAAGAAAATAAACTACTCTACTAGAATTGACAAAGGCCTATCCATGGTCATCCAATTTCTTCTTCTTTACATAAAATGTTACTGCATCACATTAGAGCTTAAAGGTCTTGTTATAAGGATTGGCAGTCGGTAGAAGACTAGAAACATAGAAAACTTAAAAAAGTATCAACAACAACAACAACTAACAGCCTTATCCCAACAAAACTTTAAAAAGTGCTAAAAAAATAAGCTAAGAAACCTGTAAGTAATCTATATTATATATTCGCAAAAGATCAGCTCAAGCAAGGTTTCCACAAGCATGCTTAAGCATCTTGCTCAAGTTGTCACATACCAAACCAAAAAAAAAAAAAAAAAATGAAGGCAAAAACCCAAGCTATACCTTGGGTTTGAATTCTTTCGTTTTTTTGTTCTATGTGGCAGCTTGAGCAAGATTGCTTGCGGAAACCTTGCTTGAGCTGATCTTTTCCCTTATATATTAAAGCAACTGGTGCTGACGTGGACAACCCCTTTGCTTTAGTTCACACGGCTTCTACACAATACATGTGTGCCTCTTTCACTCAATAAATTCTTTCCTAAAATCTCTCTTTTATTTGTTTACATAAAAAAATTGATGCAACAATCCTTTTAGATGGACCATCCCACCTTAACCTAGCACCCATATAGCCCAAACAAACCTAGCATCCAAACAGCCCATCCAAGTTACCTTAACCCAATACCCAATCAGCCAGACCATGATCCATTTACTCAGACCTTTACCCATGATCCATTACCTATTACCTGGACCCTGGACCCATGACCCATATACCCATGAGCCATTTACCAATGAACCAACTATCCATTTACCCAACCCATTCAACAAGTAAAGGACCTTCCACCTTCTCATTTAATGCATTTAGTGTTTAGGGTTTAGAAAGTGGGCTTATTTGTTTCCTATATACTCTAAAGAAAAGAAATGAAAAGAGACTTCTGGGTTGCCATTTTTTTTTCCAGCCATTACTGTGTGCATGAGAGCTTTGAAGCCCTCTTTGAGTTCTATATTGGAGCTACTTTTGTGGCGTTTGCTGCCACCTTTTGTGTTACATCAAATTCATATTAGAGTTAGAGCAAGTTCAGAGCCTTTCTATTGCATTAAATTGGTATCAGAGACTTTGTGCTGCATCAAATTGGTATCAAAGCAAGTTCAGAGCCTTTTTGCTGCATCAAATATAGTTTAAGGACCTTACCTTTCACTTTCTCATTTAATGCATTTAGTGTTTACTTGGAGAAAATGAGTAAGTTCAATGTATTTTGATGATTTCTAAGTATTTAGTTATAGGAAGTGGAAGTATTTAATGTATTTGCTGTCTTCTTAGTGCGTAGTTGTGGGAAGTGGGAACATTTAATGTGTTTAGATGTTTTCCATGTACCTTTTTGTTTCCCCATGATAGTGGGTTTTATAGGGGAGTTGTAGCTTTGTTTCCTATATAATCTAAAGAAATGAAATGAGAAAAAAAAGCTTTTGAACAAATTTTTTATTGAGTTCTTCTCAATTCTTCTATCAAGTGTTAGACTTGACTAGGTGAATGATTCCCTAGTTAGAGACATGAGGATTCTATCTCCAGACAGTGAGTGATTCCAGTCTTAGTTGTTTAAGTGATTCTCAACATATCCTTCCATTTACTAGCAGCAACCCTTCTTCTTGTGTTGCATCAAAGTAGTTCTAAGCTTTTTGTGTTGCATCAAAATTGGTATTAGAGCTTCTTGTGCTGCATAAAGAATCTCCTATCATTTAACGTCTCTTTCTCCCTCTATTTATATAAAAATGCCGTATATGTAGTTTCCTATTTCTTTCACATTCCCTCCAATCCTTATTTTTCCTCACTCTCATCTTCGCAATCTCTATTTTTTCTCATCTACACCTTTCCTAAACTATATAAAACACTTAGAACGTCTCCATCTTCAACTCCATTTGGCCTTTTATAGTCTTTTTTTTTCTCATTCACCTTCCTTTTCTCTTTATATTTTCTTTGTATTATTTTATTTTATTTTATTTATTTTTAGCACACACCCATGCTTACACGGGTCATTCGCTAGTGTTAAATTTAAGGCGTGTGATAACCCTTTTCATAAGTTAGGTACTATGGAAAGTGAGATAGATGTATATCACTTGCTAGAATGAGGAATAGGTAACATTGACACCAAGATTAGATGCATTAAAGTGAAAATCATAGCTTTAGTGAAATACAAAGATATTAAAGAAAGATAAAAGAGCTATTTTAAAAAGTTACCAAACAAAAGTCAAGTAGGGAATACTGGTTTAGAAAGAATCAGTTGCATTGAGAAGATCAAAGATCATTGGTATCTTCATAGGATTAGAGTATTCAAAATTAAAGAAGCTTTGAGAAAGCTGAAGACATAAAACGCATTAGAATAAGATGGTATCCCAATTGAACAAGATCATTAGAATAAAAAAATGATGGTAAGTGGAGAAAAAAATCATGGTATACCCACGTGTAAGAATAAGGGGTATACTAAAAGTTGAACCAATTATCATGGGATCAAGCTTATGAAACTCTAGGAAAGAATGATTTAGCATAGATTAAGACATGGAACTAAAGTAGTAGAAAACCAATTTGGATTTATGCCTTAGAGATTGACGAGTGAAGCTATTTTCCTACTTAGGCGATTGATGGAAAAGTATAGAGAGAAGAAGAAAGATCTTCAGATGGTATTTGTTGACTTAGAGAAAGCATATGATAGTACCTAGAAAGATCATTTGGTGAGTTTTGGAAAAGATAGGGGTTCCAAGATATATTGACTTAGATAAGGGTATGTATGATGGAATGATAATTAGTGTTAGGACAATTGTGGGAGAGATGAACAAATTTATCATCATATTAGGCTTACAATAGAGATTAACATCAAAATCACATATCTTTGCCTTAATTATGGTTGAGTTGACTAGAGATATACAAAATGAGGTTGTTGAAGTCATGGGGTAACATCTATGTAAGGGTATAATATAAGTGTCCATCATATATATAATTTTCATTATGTATATTCATAGAGTTACTCCAATCTTCCACACGTAACAGGTTTTAATACTAGATTTCATCTTGGTATCATAATGGAGGTCTGAAGAAGTCTATTGTCGAAAAGAGGACTCGACTATTGATGTTAACAGTTGTACGGACTGTCAAGCTTAGAATAGTTTTTTGATGGGTTAAGCAAGTCTCAATTTTAGGTTTTTCATAAAACTAATCCCTATGCAGTTTGAACAAAATCGATATTTTTTCATGAATTTTCTAGTTTTTAGGATTTCAAATCATCTGAGTTTCTCTTGCGGCTGGTTGTTTGGATCGTTTTGCATCCATTCTATTCAAGGAAGAGGCAAAAACAAGTTTCAGAATTTTCAAAAAATTATTGAAGAGAATTTTCAAAAAATTATTGAAGAGTGAATTTTTCCTATCCCATAGTTTTTTTTTTTATGGAAAAAAGTACTTTATTGAAAAAAAAGAGATAAAAATATAGAGATGGAGACGAGCAATCCCCAAGCAACAACAGCAAGACAAACAAAAAGAAAAGGAAAAAAGGGGGCAGGACCCCAGAAGAAGAGCCTGGCAGACCCTCCTCAAGTAGACCCCACAAAACTGGCCCAATCCCTCAAAAGGGCTCCATTGGGAATGCCCTCATACCCTTTGCAACATCTCACCCAAAAAATAATCTGCTCTTTAGCTCTCCGAAGCACTTGGAAAGAAGGTTCCGAGTACGATCTGAAAACCCGATTATTCCTTTCCCGCCAAATTGACTACGGCAGCGGGGACTAGCCTCTAGATCTTTCTCCCAATAGGAGTGAAAGCAGGGATTCTCCATCCTTGAAGGAGGCTAGACAGAGAAGAGGGGATTATAAGATCAACACCAAAATCTCTTGCCATGCCTCCCCAGAATTCCCATGAGAACTGGCAGTGAAGCAATAGGTGGGATATCGACTCCCCCTCCTGGGGGCACAATAATCAAGTACTAGGCAAGACCATTCCTTTCCTTTGAAGCATGTCCATAGTGGAAATCTTTTCCAGGAATGCTGTCCACATGAAGAATTGGACCTTTAGAGGAACTGCGTTGTACCAGACCACCTTCCATGGACCACTCAACTCCCTCCCTACCATCATCTCATAACACGACCTAATTGAAAAGACCCCATTCACGTCATTCTTCCATATCTGACGATCCTCTTCACCAATATTGACTCGGGCATTTGATAGTCTATTCAACAACTCAATCAATCTGGGAATCTCCCAATCAAAAGCCGCCCACCTGAGTCTTGGTGACCAAACCACCTCCACCCCTTGAGATGTCATATATGAGGCCACATGCAAGTTCGGGTCCGCCGCCATGATATAAATCTCTGGAAACTCCTCCTTTAGAGGCCTGTCCCTACACCAAACATCATCCCAAAATTTGACTTGATTCCCATCCCCGACTTCATACGTCAAACCCCGCCTGAATAAAGGAAGATGCTTCAGAATACCCCTCCAAAGGCTACACCCGATCGACCCCCTAGAGGCGGATGGAATCCAATCATTTATGGCCTCATGCCTTGCCACCACTACACTTTTATACAGGATCTCATCATTCTCCCCAAATCTCCTAAGCCATTTGCATAATAAGGCTTGGTTTATGATGTGCAAGCTCCGAATTCCAGTCCCACCCTTCTCTTTAGGGGTACAAACTCTATCCCAAGCCACTAAATGGAGACCGTTCTCCTCTCTACCTTTTCTCTAAAGAAAATCTCGTTGGATCTGCTCTAGTTTTTTGCACATCGTCACTAGCACAACAAATAATATGTCGGGATACTTGCTAAAGAGCTTTAATCAGGGTGAGGCGACCTCCTCTAGACAAGTATTAAGCTTTCCACCCTGCCAAACGTTTCCTTGTGCGATCTATAATCGGGCCCCACATTTCTTTCTACTTAAATAAAGAGCCTAAAGGCATTCCTAGATATGTTGTTGGAAGAGAACCCATGCGGCATCCTAGGTCTGCAGCTAGCTGGTCCAAATTTGTGGCTTCCGCAATTGCAATCAAGGAAGTCTTTCCTAAGTTGAGATGGATGTCTGATACCACCTCGAAGCACCTGAGCACACATCAAAGCATCCTAATCTGACACTAGGAATTGTCGCAGAAAATGATTGTATCGTCCACAAACTGGAGATGGGACACCAACACATCACCTTCTCCAAGACAGAACCCTTCGAACATCCCTACCTCCGCTGCTTTCCCAAGGAGACTCCCCAACACACCAACTACCATAAGAAACAAAAGCGGAGATAAAGGATCACCTTGACGCAAACCCCTGGAACACCCAAAATGGCCCTTAGACACCCCATTCACCATCACTGAGAAGGAAACTAAACTTATGCATTTCCAGATCTACACCCTTCAACGAACCCCGAACCCACATCATCACAAAATATAGAGGAGAAAATCTCAGTTAACATGATCATAGGTTTTTTCCAGGTCCAGCTTAATAACAACTCTAGGGCGACCCTCCCTAATGTGAGCATCAATACATTCATTCGCACAAAGCACCCCATCAACCATATTCCTACCTCTCAAGAAAGTTCCTTGTTCCTTAGGTATAATTCCACGAAAAACCTATAAAAGCCTCATAACCAGGCATTTGAAAATAATCTTGTAAATGCTCCCCACTAAACTGATTGGGTGAAAATAAAAAATACGCTGAGCATCCTCCTTCTTGGGAATCAAAAAAATGTATGTAGCGTTGCTCCCTCTATCTAAGAATCCTTTGTCGAAGAAGTCCTGAATAATTAATATAAGATCATCTCGAATCACATCCCAGCAAGCCTTATAAAATGCAATAGTGAAACCGTCCGGACCTGGATTCTATCACCCTCCAACGACCAAACCGCCTTTTTTATCTCTTCCTCGTCAAAAGGTCTTTCCAAGCACTCTACCTGACCCTCACCCAAAACTGGTAAACTCAAACCATCCACCTTAGGCCTGGAAGGCCTATCATCAAAATATTGGTTGCGAAAATAATTATCCACGTGATTCTTTATATCATCCTCATTTCGAGTAAAGACATCCCCAATTAGCAAACTGTGGATGCCATTAATAACTCGCATAGGCCATCTTATGGAAGAATTTCATATTATAATCACCTTCTTTCAACCACTAAACCCTTGATTTTTAACGCCACATCACCTCTTTCATCGCTAGAATTCTGTCATATTCTGTTCTTGCCACCTTCTTAGACTGTCTTTGTTCATCATCCAACTCCCCTCTTCCTCTAATCTATCCCAGTGTTGAATTTTCTCCAAACTCGCAGTCTTCTTTGTCTGAATATCACCGAAAACCTCTTTATTCCAAATCCTCAAATTTTCCCGAATTCCTTTCAACTTTAGACGGAATCTCTGACTTAGAGGACCCCGCACCTCCTGAGTCTCCCACCAACCTTTCACTAAATCAGTGAAACCTGGTGGAAGAAGCTACATATTTTGGAACCCGAATGGAAAAGCCCCTTTTGCCTAATAACCTCACTGCCCTTTAACAATATATGCATATGGTCAGAACTGGGACGAGAAAGTGCTTCAGAGATTACTGGAGAGAAGAGATCATCCCAACTGGTAGAGACAAGGAACCTGTCCAATTTACTCAGGGAGGGGTTAGCCTAAAAATTTGACCAACTGAATCTTGCACCCCTTAGAGCCACATCAATAAGCTCATTACGGTCTACGAAATCCCCAAATGTATCCATCCCTCTTGACTTTCTAGATGCCCTGTTATGCTCATGAATGAATAATACCTCGTTGAAATTGCCCCCAACACACCACAGGATATCTCTTCTGCTTCTAACCAGCTCCAATTTGTTAATGAATTTCTTAAAAGTCTAACCCCTTTCCGTCGAGTCATACACCCTAGTTACCAACCATTTAATTGAGTCGCCTTTAAGGGAAGCAACCACAAAAACCGATAAGGAATCCACCCACTCCTCCTCAACATCAACTATACCCGAGTCCCAAATTAGCACAACCCCTCTAGATGCCCCAACAGAAGGCAAAGCGTACCACCCCGGATTCATAAATGAGCAAATTTCTCTCACAATATTATTGGTCACCCTCACCAACTTAGTCTCTTGCAAAATAAGAATGTTTGGCTTGTAGGTCCCAATCATGTCTTTTACAATTCTTCTTTTCTCCTGATTCCCTAGGCCCTGCACGTTCCAAGACAGAATTGAGCACTTCATGGTAAAATAATGCGTGAGCCCCTGGTTTTTCTCCCAGAAACTTCCCCTGCTTGTCCCCCTTTCTTATCATATGACAATCCCCAACTCAAGTTCTTTAATTCTCAGGGCATTTTGGCATTATTAGTTCCCCTTCCTTTGTAGCTATTGTCATTTCGGGCCATTACTCTCTTCTCCAACTTAGCAAATAACTCCCAAGCCATGTACTCCAACCCGTAAAAAAAAAGGCCTAAAACCCCACTCACCTCTTCAATCTTCTGTAGCACCCAGTCAAAAACTATAGCTATCAGAATCTCATCAAGGGCACACTCAGGCCACGGGATAAGGGCTAGTTGTTTATCACGTGCCATTTTCACAGATTCCCCTATAAAGCAATGAAAACCAACTGTCGTTCCAGATTCCCCCATAGCCATTCCATTTCTCGTGGAATAATCAACACCCCATGTGGGATGATGATCGACCCCATAAATGGAGTCGCGAATGTTCTCTCCCTAATCTCTAGTCCCGTAATGATTTCCAATGCCCTGATTTAGTATTGTTCATGGATCTCCACGCATTAGAGGGGAATGATCCCTCCACCCCTGTTTTTCCAAGAATGGCAAAAAACCTTTAAGGCGTCCTGGCAAAGTTACTAGATTCGACAAAAAAGGGGCTCTCTATCCATTGTATATGATGGCGCCTGGCAAGCTATTTCCTTGATTAGTCTGGTCCACAATCGACGGAAAGAAGACTGTTGGGGCCCTTAGCAGTTCCTTACCGGCGCTTGAAGCTCCATCTTGAGAAGAGGGTTTCACACCTCTTGACCTTAACGGAAAATTATCACCGTTAATCGCATCACTGCCATTCGCATCACCCTCCGGAAACATCACTTGCCCCACTTGTCACTTTCCACTTCCTACATCCTCATCAATAGGATCTGCAAGATTCATTAGGAGACCAGAAGAATCCAAAGTGGGGTTCTCCGTCTAACTGGAAGAGATAAAAACCTCCGCACAATTTTCCTTAACATTAGAGGCCTTATAATTTGTATTATTAGGCCCAACCCCTTTTGCCATCTCATCGGTAACATCAAGCCCCCCCCCCCGATTGTTTAAATTGTTATTGGCCCCTCCCGCTATATTGATGTTTATATTCCGGCCCTCCCGGTTTTGATATTTATAGCTAGGTCCTCCAGCAACTATTGCTTTCGAGCATTGAGCATTTCCCTCACTACCCCCCATAAGTTTTACCATATTCGAGGCTTCTTTAATCTCTCTGATTACCACACGTGTCGCAATGCCCCTCTTTACCTCCATTACCTGATATGGGAAGGTTTTTAATACCCATTCCTTTGTCCTCAACGTTTTTTTGTCCTGTTCTGAAGACGTGCCTCCACCACCCCATGACCCTGTCTCTCCCCGCCATAGGAAGTCATGCTACCGGACTCCTTCAATGCTACGTCCTCACCATGACCAAGCTCCTATGCCGGATTGATAGTTTGTTTGTGCATTTGAATTTCAAAATCACTATCAGCACTGATGGGAAGTGCCTCAGTTGCTGCCGGCTGCCCAAATCTTTTCTTCTCCGGTTCATGCAAAGAAATCTCCAGATTATACAATTTTCCCTTGTTGAATAATGGAATAATGTGAGGAATTTTCTCCAACAAGCTACCCTGAACCCACAGCTATGCCTCCGAGCAGTCATCAAGACAAGACGTGCCCTCTTCCACCGAAATGAAGCTACCACACATTCCTCCAATCGCTTTAAAAAAACCCAAGGACCAAAGATGAAGGGGAAGGCCTTTCACGGAGATCAATCTCTGCCTGGCATAGTGACTCCTGACTCCCTCATCCGGGTTCCATTTGATAAACTTCAGCCAGCCCTTTTCAGATGGTCCACACATCAATCTTTCAAAATTGTCTACAGACTCAATGAAAAGGATGATGCTGTGCTGATTTAATAGTCTCCAAGCAGGCGGTCTTCTAAAGTGAAACACCTTAATCAACATATTGTAATCCTCCTTCCAATTTATCTTCCCGCCTCTTTTCCTGCATATCACTGTTTTATCCCAGAAGCCCAGGAAATGACACTAACCATATGAGGTCTCAATACCCAATCTACCATTCAAAGAAATTATCTCTCCGGCTATCCTAGGAGCCTCCTAGAGTAGAAGCCTTTTCAGCGTTTCTCTACCCTGTTCTCCTTGACCACTACTTCCGATCATAGCTGCCAAGTAGGTAGCCTTATCAGGGCCAAAGGATTGATTCAGATCCTTTGATAATATTTCTCTTATAGCTCTAGCCACATAGAGAATAGCCTTTTTGAAGTTCTCCCAACCAAAGCATTTTCTGGAAGCAGGAATAGCAATGGATTTTTCCCTTTTATTGCTTTCGATTCCTGATAGTAGGATAAAGCTACCTCTATTGTTTTCCTGACGTCGAAACAGCACCACTTAAGATCCTTCCTTTCTAGACTGGATCAATCTAAACTCCCTTGGGAGAGACATAGCCTCCAATAAACACCTTGCAACCCATTCTGTGTTCCTAGCTTGAAAACGGGTCCTGGATTGGAAGCCACTGCCTCTCTCAACAACACGAATAACTTTCTCCTTCCCCACCCAATCAATAGTAATGTCAAAGGACTTAGCTTCTATCTGAATAATCTGCTTCATATAGAAATATTGAAGGACTGTCTCTCTCAATTCCTACGATGGATTGCTTGTATTTATTTGTACTTGGCATCTTCGATAACATTAGATGCACCCATAGTTGCCCCCTATTGTTGGTGATTTCTTTATGGCTTGCAGCCTTCTAATTGTGGACAACGTATTTTCCCTCAATTTATTTCTTTTAAATGTTGATTTGTGATTTATGAGATACAAGCATTCTATTTGGGGATGTTTCTTTGCCACTTGGACTATATGGATGTGTTGTGCTTGACCCTATGTGTATAGGGAATTTGTTGTTTGTATTATCGAAGGATATGCAAAGTTGGTAGTAGTTGTTGCAAGGCTGTTTGGTGTAAAAAAATAGATTGATGACAATATTTAGTATCAACACAACATGTTTGACAAGGAGAAGACAATAGAGTCATGTATGGCATCGGGAGATTCCAGTAGTGGGTTACCATTGGAAATCCAAGGTGATGACCCCAGTGCGCAGATTACCATTGTTAAGTTCGATGGACATATGATTTGGAGTGATCCCAATCCGTGTATATCAATAGGAGAGGGAAACTTGGGTATATTAATGGCTGTGTGAAAGAGTCATCTGTCTCAAATACTCAAGCTTATAATAAGTGGGAATTTGAGAACTTGACCATCATGTCCTGGTTACTCCACTTAGTGCAACCCCATATCAATAGGGGTTTCTTATTCCTTAGGACAACCAAGGAGATATGAGATTTAATAGCCTAGATCTGTTCACAAGTAAAGAACTTCGTTTAGGTATATCAATTAAACCAAGAGATTTCCTATCTTTGTCAGAGGGAGAAAAGTCTTGAAAGTTATTTTGCAGCTTGTGTAGTACATAAGAAGAGTTCGACCAATAAGAAACATTCAAGCTAGCTAGTCCACAAGATATCATGGCCTATAAAGAAAAGATGGAGCGAACCAAAATGTTTTTGAGTTTCTGGCTAGGTTGAATACTGATTTTGAGTTGGTTTGGGTCTATATTTTGAGTAGAGATGTTTCTGTCCTTGAATGACGTATATGCATTTGCCCAGAGTGAAAAAGTAGGAAGAATGTGATGTAAGAATATTCTTCTGGGACCCATGAGAGATCAACTTTATCTCTACTTCAACCCCCCAAAAAGTGGGTAAAATTGCCTTTAAGAAATCTTAGAAATCAAGTTATGATGACAAGTATAGGTTGAAGTGTTGTCACTGTGAGAAGATGAGGCATATGAAACAACATTGTTGGGATATTGTGGGGCGGCTTGAAAAATTCAGCAAGCTTGATCTAATGAGAGTTAACTTAGTTTCCTCATATGGGAATGATAATGGCATGATTTATGCTCCCTTGAAGATGGTTAGTGCCGAAGTCGAGCTTGTGAGCATCTACAGATTTATGTCCCAGCTGGAGGGTCCTAGGCAGCATCTCATCCATCTACTTCATCATTTGCCTCTGCTCAATCAGGTACCCATGCACAGCTCTTCATGTTTCCTCCACCATTTCTCTATCCTAGATCATTGATTTTGGGGCCTCAAATCACATGAGAGGTTTGTCTTTCTTATTTACCTCATACTAGGTTAATTCTGATCATGATAAAGTTAAAGTAGTAGATGGAACATTAACTTTTATATCTGGAAAATGAAGTATTAATGTTTCACCTACTATGTCTTTATCTTCTGTTCTTCATATCCCAAAGTTTGCAACTAATAAATTGACCATCAGCTGCATTACTTATGATTTGAATTGTTTAGTCACTTTCTTTCCTTCTCATTGTGTTTTCTAGGACCTGGCTTTGAAGCAAAAGATTGAGAGTGGTCGTGTAGCTGATGGCCTTTACCTTCTCGATGCCAAAGTAGATTCTCCATTATCTACAACGTGTTAGTCTAGTGGTAGTATGAATAATAAAGATTGGTTAATGCAATGGTATAACTATATAGGTCATTTGTAGGTGTGTCTTCTATGAAATATTTGCTTTCGAGTCCTTTTTAGTCTAGTAATGTGTTAAGAGTTTAATTGTGATGTCTATCAGTTGTCCAAGCACGCTCGAAAATTGTATCCATTTTCAAATAATAAAAGTCATGTTAATTTTTCAATTGGTCACTCTGATGTTTAGGGACCTTCTCCTATTTCATTATTTGGTTTTCGTTATTTTGTAACTTTTGGTGATAGTTGGGATAAGGCTGTTTTGTTGTTATTGTTCCAGATTTACTTGGGTTTACTTGATGAAAACGAAAGGGGAAGTGGGTTCTATATTTCAGAATTTTCATAAAATGATTCAAACCTAGTATGAGGCATCTGTCAAGGTT
>JAOXJP010172745.1:0-12637 GCA_025762735.1 Platanus orientalis
ATATTTCATCCAGAGTTTTTTTTTTTAATCCAGATTACCAAAAGATGTTTTATTCCAATTCATGACCTTCCTCTTAATGAAATTTAGTTTTTGGCAAAATCTAAAGCCTTCTTTGTTAGTATCATTGTTCGAATTTCCTGACACTAAACATTTGTTTCACCAAGATTCTATATTAGAGTGAAAATCTAGATGGAGGGTCCACATATTCTTGAATCGAAATGGATTTGGCCCATAACTCTGAGCTGAAGTATTTAGGATGGTGGGCCAATGATCAGAGGTGAGCCTCAAATAAGCCTCTTGGAAAAAGTGAGGTTGGAAAAAGTGAGGGAACATGTTTTCCCACTCAGGAGTAATATACTTTGCTGGAGATGCCCCATTGCAAGCAGAAGATAATCCTTAAGCTCGTTGATCATTTCTATATCTGAGCTGAAGTATTTACGATGGTGGCCCATACTCACTCTTTTACAAGACTCGATAATAAGTATCCCAAAATTTTGTTGATCATTTCTATATCCATTTGTCTAAGAATGGTAGGCACTTGAGAACTTCAACTTTGTACCCAAAATGACCCACGTAACCCTTTGCTTTAGTGTATATAGATAATGAGACAGATATCATCTAAGCTGACACATCACCAACCCCTTGCCAAGCCGACCAGTTGAATATACCTAGTCCAAGCACACACACACACAAAGCCTGGCCGTTGGTGGCCAGGACCAAAAAAGACATAGGGCTTGAAGCCTAGCAGAATTTTGTAATTAATTCAGCATTACAAATTCATAAATATTAGTAATCGAGCATATGTCATGATATAATGACAACATGAGTGTGTAATTTATATTATATATATTATATATATTATATGACTTGGCCGGGCTAGTCTGAAGATATTCATGCCTTGTCAAGCCCAATTTTTGATTGGCCCTGGAATTTTCAGTTTGGCCATGGCTGGCCCTCAGATTGGGTGGGGCTGTGACTTAGTCACATTCAAACAAGAACTGATTTGCTCATTCCCTTGCAGCGTAAGAACAACACAAGCGTACGTGGTTGCATCTCAGACAAGAGAGAACGGAAAATGAAGCTCTTACAAAGAAGAAGAAGAAGAGAATGGAAGATGAATGAAATAAAACACAGGTGTCATGTAGCTCTTGAAGAGAAGAAGAATATGATGATGATGATGATGATGATGGAGAGAGGATGAGGAGGAGGAGAAGAGAGAATAGAAAATGAATGAAATGAGCACCATCCAATCAAGCTATGGAATTATACCCTGAAACATAAAGTTACAAGTTAACAAAGGTAATAAAGGTGACTTGCTTACTTCTATATCATGTCCTCTATTCTTGAGGGTTGCATTGGAGGGCTTGTAACTTCTTTTTAGCTTCCCCAAATTTGGCACCACTTGCACCCTTTCATTCAGTTTCAGTAAGTCGATGGGGGACTGCATCTCTCCCTTCTTACAATCCGCCCATTCTTTATTAATCTCTCCCCAGTGATCAGGTCCCTTCTCACTCCCTTTCAAATAATCAAACTCTTCCTGATTCTCTGCACCACATAAATCATAAGTTAGATCATGAAACCCAAGCATCTCAATGAAACACTTGAAAAAGGGACTCATTATTCCGTGTGAGATATGTATTTCCCATTACCAACTTCCATAGCCGTGATTGATCTCGAATGCAAGATCAGAATTACAAAGAGAGCCAAAAATGGAGCTGGGTTTACCCAGATACTTCATGTTTCACAACACAGACTAGGACGTGCGGAAGCAACAATGGCTCAGGCGTTATGAAAAAAAAAACCAATGACTCAGGTGAGAAACTCGGTTCTTTATGGAAATGCTTAGAGAGCCCTTCATAGCGTTTATATAATAATGAGATCAGACTTAGTAGGGGAAAAAAAGTCTTTGATTTGAGTCATGAGAATTTCTTGTAAGCTTCCAGGTTTTTTCAAAGCCCAGTCCCCGTGTGGACAGAGAAGGAAAAAAAAATTAAAAAATACAGTAGAAAGCCCTAAGTTACTTTGCTACAAAAAGGAAGACCAACATAGGGGCTACTTGTTAAAAGCTTAAAATTTACACCAATAAGAAAAGAAAAGAAAAACCCAAAACGAGTGAAAACGAATCTCGTGAGAAGCGTGAAAACAGCACCAGAGGGGCTGACGCATCAGTACCGAAAAATGATTTGCACTTTTTGGGGGGCACTTATCACTTTCCGGTGCTGATGTGTCCTCACCCTGATGCCGTTTTCAAAGTTCTCACAAGATTCTTTTCTCACCTAATTTTTAGTGAAGAAAATGAAGAAAAATACGTAGGCGGGATTTGGTAGGATCCCTAAAGTTAGCCTAAAATAAGACTGGCATTAGGGACCGACACATCAGTGTTGAAAAAGTGATTTACACTTTTTGAGGGATTTTTGGGGGATGCTTTTCACTTTTTGGTACTAATGTGTTGGCTCCTAATGTTATTCCTACCTTCATCCTACCAAATCCTTAGGGAAATATATGGAAACCTGGCAGCTGGCAGGTATAAAATATTAAAGGGAAAGGACTGCCGGCGAATCTGGAAGAAGTTCCTGCTGAGTTTAACCACATTGTGACATGTATTTGTAGGGAAACAGTAAAAAAAAAAATATCAGCAGTAATTTACCAAAAAAAAATCAGATACATGTCGCTGTATTGTTAAATCAGTAGGAAATTCCTCCTGATTCACTAGCAAATGATCCGCTCACAATATTAAAAGTGTCCTTGTTATTCCTAACGAACACATGGGGCCATTCATGTTTGATGATCTCTGATGATGGAGTATGTGGATCTGATATAGTTAAGCCGATTAACCAAGTGAACCCCACCGGTCCATCTAGTTTGTTCAACGACCCAATAAAATTACTGGTTGACCTAGCAGAATGCATGGCTATTAATTGATCCACCAGAAAGCGTGGCTACTGACCGACCATCAGAGAGGATGACTACCGATCAACCTAATAGACAAGGAAATTACCAACCGACCTGTCAGAGATGAACGCTACCAACCGACACGACAGAGAAAATTTGTCGTCTGACCCGTTAGAAATGTAGGGTACCAACCAACCCCATTGCCTTCCAATTTACTCATCGGCAAAAACAATTGAGGGATGACCACCTGTGGACTCTCAAGGTGAAGGATGCACGACGATACCCGAGTGGACCACAATTAAAACAAAAGCAGTTATAGGATACAGAGCATGACAGAACAACTATCAACCCAACACTGACATGTGTACCACTCCTCCACTTTCCTGTAACCAACTTAAAGAATATTTGAGGAACAGGGAAAGAAACGATATAAAGGGAGAAGGGAACCCCGAAAGAGGGTAAGTATAATCAATCCCAAAAGAGAGAGGGAAATGCTTCTTTCAGTTTTTCCCAAACTCAGACTTAGGTGTTGGAGAGGTGTTGGCTGGTGCCACACTGACGTCATCTTCTCGCTAGTGTGTAGGTACCACCCGGATTCCAAATCAAGGGACGTCATTGGACCATCTAAGTGATCCTCTTCTGGGCAACATCAATTGGCGTCGTCTGTGGGAAACGAGAAGAAAGTTTCCAACAAGATAAAGGTCTTATGGTAGAAACTCGATCTAGAAGAATGGAAGCACGTTGGAACGCATCATCCACGAACGATCCAGGAAGAGGAGAGATCGAGGCAGCCCGAATCGCAAGTCTGGAGCAAAAGCTGCAAGATCTCCACCGCAATATGGAAAAAATGACACTGCAAAATCAGG
The DNA here is from genome assembly GCA_025762735.1 of Platanus orientalis. Taxonomy (NCBI): domain Eukaryota; kingdom Viridiplantae; phylum Streptophyta; class Magnoliopsida; order Proteales; family Platanaceae; genus Platanus; species Platanus orientalis. Next base: position 3,759 of record JAOXJP010172745.1, read on the forward strand.
AGCTACATCGCAGGCTTATGGAGCTGATGGAATGTCTATGCTCCGACAATGAGGGTACACAAGATGGTACGCATCCCAGACCGAGAGTGGAAGGACTTAGAAGGGAGAGGGAAGACGATAGCCAAGGTCCAAGAACTTCAGTCTCACGGCCTACCAGTGCCGCAGGCGCAGGAACTACAGTCGAACAAGATAGTCGTATTCAGAGGATGCAAGATCAACTGAACACGATAATGGAAGCTATCCGAGGTAAGGCTCCATCTACAATGGAAGCATTGGTACAGAGAATAGATCACCCCTTCTCCATGACGATCATGTCGCATCCTCTCCCCAAGAAGTTCGGTATTCCCCCAATGGAGCTGTTCAATGAAAGCAAGAATCCATTTGATCATTTAGAGACTTACAAAACTTTGATACTACTGCACGACTACTCAGATGGGGTCATGTGCAGGGCCTTCCCGGTAACCCTGAAAAGTTTGGCACGAAAATGGTTCAACAGCCTTCAACCCAATAGCATTAATTCATTTTCTAAATTGAGCCAGTCATTTGCCAGTCATTTCATAGGAGGGAGGCATCGGCCACCGATCTGCTTAATGTCAAACAGGCAAAAGGGGAATCGCTAAGGGACTATGTCTCTCATTTCAATCAGGAGGTAATGCGAGTAGATGATGCTGATGAGAAGGTTGTGCTCACCGCCTTCATGGGTGGGCTATTGCCCACTAAACTCCTATTCTCTCTTTCGAAATCCCCTCCGAGCAGTATGGCTAAGCTAATGCTAAAGGCCCAAAAACACATGAACACCGAAGATGTGATGGCAACCCGATGGAATCAAGGGAATGAGTTCCGTGAGCAGTCAAAGAAAAAAAAAGATAAGCGACCGAAAGTGGTCAAAGTTGAAGGAAGGATCAGAGATAATCCCGACTGGGCGATACAACCCAGGGAAGCACACCCGCCGCCTCGTAGGTCACAGGCATATACCCCACTTAATTCCTTGTTAGAGTAGGTGCTTATGTATGTACAGGACGACCATTCTTTAAAATGGCCTGAGAAGCTCAAGACCCCCCAGAGAAGAGATCCTAGAAGAAGTATTGCCGATTTCATCATGACCATGGCCACAATACCGAGGGCTGCATCGACCTAAGAGACCAGGTAAAAGCGCTCATTCGACAGGGAATATTAAGACGCTTTGTAGTAGGTCATCCACGAACACCACCAGAAATAGTTGAGGAATCTCTAAGCCAAAGGAATACTGGACCCGAGCCTCTGCGTGAGATAAAGGTCATCGCAGGTGGCTCGGCGGGAGGTGGCAAAGTGTCATCAGCTAGGAGGGCATACGCTCGTGCAATAAAAGCTTCACATGGGGAAGTCTACTCTATCAAAAGGCAAAGAAAATCCCCTTGGATTTGGCAAGAAAATATCACGTTCACCGAAGAAGATGCTAGAGGGGTGCAACACCCCTATGATGATGCCTTGGTGGTCACTTTGGTTATAGCTAACCATCAGACCCGGAGAATACTGATAGATAATGGCAGTTCGACCGATATCTTATACTTATCCACGTTCGAGCAAATGGAAATCGAAAAGGAAAAAATCCGACCGACTACAACACCATTGGTCGGCTTCACGGGAGATAAGTTGTATCCAATGGGGATCATTACACTACCTGTGACAGCCGAAACTTGCCCCCACCAAGTGACCAAAGCAGTCGACTTCTTGATTATGGATCACCCCTCGGCTTATAATGCGATCATAAGGAGGCTGACACTTAACAAAATGAAGGCTATCACCTCCACTTATCACTTGTTGATGCATTTTTTGACTGATAAGGGGGTTGGAGAAGTAAGAGGCAATCAGACAATGGCACGTGAATGCCACGTGACATCTCTAAAAGGGAAAGAGTCCAAGGAGGCCCTCGTTATTAAGGACATGGAGGACAGGGACGACGACCAGTTAAGGAGGACCGGGCTGGCAGAGGAGTTAGAGGAGCTGGGCATAGAACCTAACCATCCCGAGCGGGTGGTACATGTGGGGAGGACGCTTCCCGAAGAAATCAAACTCCGTTTACAATAACTCCTAACGACTTATAGGGACGCCTTCGCTTAGACACACACGGACATGCCCGTGATCGACCCAAGAGTAATCACACATAGATTGAGTGTCGACCCAATTGTGAAATCGGTCAGACAAAAAAAAGAACTTTTGCAGCCGACCGACACCAAGCCATAACAGAGGAAGTGGAGAAGCCGTGGAAAGTGGGGTTCAGACAGGAAGTCGCCTATCCCGATTGGATGGCTAATGTGGTATTGGTGAAGAAGAGCAACGGGAAGTGGAGGATGTGCGTAGACTTCACTGACCTCAACAAAGCGTGTACCAAAGATAGCTTCCCCCTACCAAGAATAAACACACTGGTTGATTCTACTTTGGGTCACGCCCTACTCAACTTCATAGACGCATTCTCGGGCTATAACCAGATACGAATGGAGAAAGAGGATCGTGAGAAAACATCCTTCATAACCGAGCGAGGGACCTATTGTTATGAAGTCATGCCATTCGGGTTAAAGAATGCGGGAGCCACTTATCAGAGACTAGTGAATAGAATGTTTAAGACCCAGATTGGGAGAAATGTAAAAGTCTACGTGGACGATATGCTTATTAAAAGCATGGAAGCTAAGAGACATGTGGATGACCTGGAAGAAACCCTTCAAACCCTAAGGGGATTCCAAATGAAACTGAACCCAGCTAAGTGTGCCTTCGGGGTGTCAGCTGGCAAGTTCTTGGGGTTCATGGTCTCCCATAGGGGGATAGAAGCCAACCCAGAGAAAGTTGACGCTATTATGAATATGTAGTTGCCACAGACTGTGAAAGACGTCCAATGGCTGGTAAGAAGGGTGGTTTCCCTCAGCTGATTCGTTTCGAGATCGACAGATAGATGCTTTCCTTTCTTTTGCCTTTTAAAGAAAGGGTTCGAGTGGACGGAAGAAGCCGAGCGGTCATTTCAAGATCTTAAAGGGCATTTGGCTAGCTTACCAACCCTTGGGCGAACAACCCTAGGAGAAGACTTATCACTATATTTGGTAGTGTTTGAGGTAGTTGTGAGCTCAATCCTAGTAAGAGATAAGCATGGTCAGATCCCTGTCTACTAGACCAGCCGAGCCCTCCATGTAGCAGAATTAAAGTATCCACCTCTGGAAAAACTGGCATTCACCCTGATGACAACAGCAAGAAAGCTCAGGCCCTACTTCTAATCCCATCAGATCGTGGTACTAACGAATCAACCATTAAGCGTCGTGTTGCAAAAACCAAAGGTCTCGGGCAAGTTAGTGAAATGGGCCATAGAGTTGGGCGAATTCGACATTTGTTACAGACCGAGGACTGCCATAAAAGGGTAGGTCCTAGCTGATTTTCTGGCTAAATTATCACCAGAGATGTGTAAAAAGTTTTCCCCCGAGTCAGAATGGACCCTTCACGTGGATGGATCGTCCACTACTTCATCTAGCGGCACGGGTCTCCTGTAAACTACCCCTGAGGGAATAGTAATCAAGTACGCTATCTGATTGGGGTTCAAAGCAACAAACAATGAAGCCGAGTATGAGGCCTTGATAGCCGAACTAGGCTTGGCGATTGAGGCGAGGGCCACACACTTGTCCACTCACACTGACTCTAAGCTCGTTAAAGGATAGGTAATCAGAGAGTATGAAGCCAAGGAGGAGAGAATGAAGAAATACTTGGCCAGAGTTAGGGAGCTCATGTCCCACTTTAAGGCTGTCGAGATTAAGCATATTCTGAGATGTTAGAATGAGCACGCCGACCAGCTAGCACAGTTGGCCTTTGATGATAGATACGTCATGGACAACCGATTGCCAGTAAGTAGACCTAATTAACCCAGCATGGAAGACGAGTTGAGGTTTTGTATGTGTATGAATGTGCCAGGGGATGACTGGAGGATGCCAATTATAGAGTTTTTTGAAAATGGGAGCTCCGTCATCAAACCGAGGAGAGGCCCAAAAATTGAAGCTACATGCCAGTCGCTACACTTTAATTGGAGAACTCCTCTACAAGCGAAGTTTCACCTTACCTTACTTAAGGTGCCTGTCACCAACCGGCCAGTCGGTCTCTCGTTAACAAATTGATTAGAGTTGGATACTACTGGCCGACAATGCAATCTAACTCGACAAGCCATGTGAGGAAGTACGATAGCTGTCAAAGGTTCACCAACATTCCTAGGCAGCCAGTTGAGGAGCTCTCACCCATTACCAGACCGTGGCCCTTTGCCTAGTGGGGAATCGACATCGTAGGACCACTGCCCCTGATGACAAGGCAGAGGAAGTTCCTCGTTGTGGCAGTCGATTATTTCACAAAATAGGTTAAGGCTGAGGCACTAAAAAAATAACCAAGCACAATGTACGTAACTTTGTTTGGAAGTCCATAATTTGTCGATTTGGGATACCACAAGTCATCATTACCAACAACGGAAAGCAGTTTGACAATCAACATTTTCGTGAATTCTGCTCCCAGTTAGGGATCAAGAACCATTTTTCCTCCCCAGCACATCCTCAGGCCAATGGATAGGTAGAAGTCACTAACAAAACTATATTGAAGATCATCAAGACCAGGTTAGAGGCGTCGAAGGGGTAGTGGGCTGATGAGCTACCAGGTGTCCTTTGGGCATATAGAACAACTCCGAGAAATCCCACGGGAGAGACCCCCTATGCCATGGATTTCGACTGCGAAGTAATGATACCAGTGGAAGTCGAGATGGCAAGTCTGAGAATTCAGGAATCACATGCTGAGGGGTTAGAGAAAGAGTTGTGCCTGAACCTTGACTTGCTGGAGGAAAGGAGAGAGGAAGCCGCCATTCTCATGACAACTTATCAACAGAGGATAATGAAGTATCACCAAACGCGAGTGTAGTCGCGGTGCTTCCAGAACAGGGACCTCGTCCTTTAGAAAGTGAGCATAGCAACACATGTTCCAGGAGACGAAAAGCTGGGACCCAATTGGGAAGGCCCCTACTGAGTCACCCGGATTGCACAAAAAGGAACCTATTGCCTAGAATCCATGGATGGAAAGACCCTACCTCGACGATGGAACATTGAACACTTGAAAAGGTATTACCATAGTCATGTAATCTTTTATTCATAATAGTAAAATTCATCTACTGTCAAGCGTGGCATAGTACTCTACTACAACGGTCTATAATGAACGATCCAAGTGGAGTCGTAAAAATGGACTAAGTCCAGTAACTCTATCCCTCGATCTACTAAATGGTCTACAATGAACGCTCCGAGTAGAGTCGTAAAAATGGACTAAGTCTAGTAACTCGACCCCTTGGTCTACTATAACAGTCTACAATGAATGCCCCGAGTGGAGTTGTAAAAATAAACTAAGTCTCGTAATTTGACCCCTGGGTCTACAATGAACGCCCCGAGTAGAGTCGTAAAAATGGATTAAGTCTAGTAGCTTGACCCCTCAGTTTACTACAACGGTCTACAATGAATGCCCAAAGTGGAGTCGTAAAAATGGACTAAGTCTAGTAACTCGACCCCTCGGTCTACTACAATGGTCTACAATGAACGCCCCGAGTAGAGTTGTAAAAATAGACTAAGTCCAGTAACTCGACCCCCCGGTATATTACAACGGTTTACAATAAACGCCCTGAGTGAAGTCGTAAAAATGGACTAAGTCTAGTAACTCAACCCCTCGATCTACTACATCGATCTACCATAACGGCCTAAAACTAAAGTCCCGAGTAGTCTGAAGCGACCCCTCGACCTAACAGCAACGGATGATGATTGCCATGCTGAGGGGCACCACGAAAATAGATAAGCAATTCACCAAGCGATCAACATATCAACAAAGAAAGGAAAGAAAATTTTAATTCATGATAGTAAAAAAAAGGGGATCTATATATTAAGGTCCCTCGGTTATTACAAAAATACATATAAAGAAGAGTCCCTAAGAGGTCGCGTCATCTTTCTCTTGATCGGCAACTGCTTCCTTGTTTGGTTACTGCACAACAGACGTCGATTTAGCATTGGCCCTCAGAATAGAAAGGTCAAGGTCAAAATATATCCTCAAAGCTCGGCGATGGAGAGTCTCGAAACTATTAATAAAATGCTCTGTCGTCTCGTCATTGAAGGCCTCAGATTGTATATAAGTTGCAACTACCTTGTTTGCAACCCTTTCCTTCGCTGCCTCTTGTTGGGACTTCATCTCGTCTAGAGACGTCCATAAAACAACGGTAGTAGCCCTTCTCCCTCGACCTCGTCCCGGGCCTCCTCCAGTGTAGCCTCGACACCTTTGAGCCTATACTCGGTATTAGCTAATTTATCCCTCAAAGCTTTTCGTTTGGCCTCTACCTCAGACAGCTTTTTCTTAAGGTCCTTGGCGTAATTGTCAGTGGTGAGATGATTATTAGCAAGGGTGGTCACTTTTGTCAACACCTGCAACAAGGAGATTCAGTAAGACGAGACGAAGGGACACAATTCATAGAAGAGAAAGAAAATGAAGTTTACCCTCCCAGCATAAAAAAAGGGTGCTCCTGGCCAAAACTTTAGTGTTGTTGGGCCACAGGCTTTTCAAATCTTGTTCAAAGATGACCAAGCACAGATGACCGACAGTCTTGATCTCCTCGGCTAACAAAGAAGGAGCAGCTTTCTCCTTTTCCTTAGACGAGCCCTCCACGTTGTACGAAGGAAGATTCTTGATGCACTAGTCGAAGGAAGGAATAGAATCTAAAGCGGCCTCCAACTCAACAACTGAAAAGGGAGGCTGCACGACTGATGTAGGGACCGGCAAAGGAGTTGGCCCATAATGATCTTTCTCCACTGAGCGATGTTGAGAAAATCGTGGTTTTTTCTGAGAGCTGCTAGGGGTCAACTTGACTGACACTCTCTTCAAGGATGACTTTGAGAGAACAACCGACATATCTGCACATGTAAACGGACATTTAAAAAAAATCCTTGACCAGTTGGAAGATGAGGCAAGCTAGATGCCTGACCGATGGGGATAGAAGATGAGCCAGGTGCTTGACCCACCGCGAGTGAGGATGATGGGATCTCTGGGTCGAACAAGTATGTGGAAAGAGACTTGAAATTCACCAACAAAGAAAAGTCTCAGATTGGATGCGCGAAAGCCTGTCCCAGCCTCTCGAGTTGAGTATCAGACAGCGGGTGCTTAGCTAATGCTACAAAAACCAGGAATATCAGACCGACCGAATGAATAAAGAATGAGGAAGGCTAACGCAACTAAGAATTACCTCTTGCACGCGGCTCGCCCTATATCTTGGGAATTGTGTGGATCCGATTGTGAGGCAATTCCCATGGGATTAACTCCAAACCATCCCCTAACGCAAAAAAAAATTATTTTTCTAACCCTTGTTTGATGTTGGAAGACCTGTGATCAATGCTTGGTCAGGCACCCTAGTAGTGAAGAACCACCACCCAGAATGCATCTCCACTGCCTTGTAGCAATAGAGGAACTCAGGAATGGTGATGTGATTCTGGCTGCCACTACACATAGGCCACAACACCATGCAGACAATCAGGATCCTCCACGAGTTGGGCATGATTTGGCCTAGGGCTAAACGAAGATGGGTGAGAAGCTAATGGATGAACAAAGGAATTGGGAACCGCGGACCGACCTCCAAAGCTTGTTCAAAGATAGAAACCTCCCATGAGAAACAAGAATAAGCCCACTCATCGAAGGCTGGGACCCTCAAGCTAACCGACTCGGGTATCTGATAAGCCTGGAGAAAACCATCTAGTCGAGACCTTGACAAGGTGGAAAGGACACCCTCAACGGCATTTGACATGTGGGCAAACCGACCTGACTTAATCGGTGATGAAGGATAAGCCGAGTTAGGGGAGTCGGCATGGATGAGGTTCTCATCAAGGGCTGTAACTGACTTAGTCGACTTAGAAGAATAATCCATTTGATCAAGGGCGTATATAACGCCAACTGAAGGGCTTATCGCCTATAAGAAGTGACTAAAAATACTACCCAAAGAAGACAGGTCAAACCCTAAGGCGCTCAAATCTGGTGGATGTTGGTGAGTGTGAAGATAATAGCAAAAACGAACGACGTGAAACCTAAAGGGTGCCCCGGTAGGGTCCAGGGTGAAGTTCTAAGGGTAACGATAAGGGATCAAGAGTCCCAGTAGCAGAAAGGAGGAGAATAGAGGCTGTAACCAGGAAACGGTATCGAAAGTCAAACAAGAAAAGAGAGAGGGAAGAGAGAAGAAAAGAAGAAAAAATAAAATAAAAAATGTGTGAAGAAGGAATGGAGCAGATGGTACCTTGACTCCCTTCTGACAGGCGATCTCCTCAATGCAGCACAGACACGAACATGAGCAGTCTACCCAAGAGGAATGGAGGTTGATTTAAAGCAAAGCGGAAGACTAAAGAAGACAAGAGAACCAACCCGTATATATATCATTCGAAGTTACCCTGAACCGTCAGATCATTCTAATGACCCTTGGCTATCAGATTAAAACGTGATTCAAAAGAAAACGGCTACCAACCAGCACGTCTTGTCTTTATTAATGGCACGAGACTCAAGGAGGTGAAGACGAAGCGCCACTGCCCCAATTGACTAAGCTTCTTATATTACCCATGTTCGCTTGTACTAACGGACAAGATGAATATGGGGCATATGATGATGGAGTATGTGGACCCGAGATGGCTGAGTCGATTAATTGAGCGAACCCCCCCTAATCTATCTAGTTTGTTCAGCAACCTAACAAATAAAAAGATTATCGATCGACCCAGCAGAAGGCATGGCTACTGATCGACCCACCAGAAAGCATGGCTACAGACCGACCATTAGAAAGAATGACTACCGATCGACTTAATAGACAAGGAAATTACCAACCGACCAATCGG
>JAOXJP010172756.1:0-12637 GCA_025762735.1 Platanus orientalis
GATGTGTCTATCCCTTGGTCTGTGTGCATGCTCTGCACACGGATTTTGTGTGCACAAAATCTGGACCGTCTTACCACTTATGGTATGCCACATCCTTTTAGGTCATCCTTGGGTAGATGAAAACAATGTGTCCCATTCTAGGAAAGTAGATACATGTTGCTTTATGTCTAGGAAGTGCAATATTGTTTTCACATCTAGCAAAAGACTTGTTGGAGCTAAACTTAAAGAAGACTACTTGATGTAGGACTAAGGCTCTGATATGGTGCTTTAATAAAGAAATCTGAAATAAAAGAAGGAAAAAACAAAGAATAAAGAAAGAGAAGAAGGTACCAATTAGAACCACACTAGTTAAACTTATGAGTCACACTTAGGGTTGAAAGCATCACACCTTCAAAATTCTACCAGAGAAGAAAGCAAGATATAGGCCTTGAAATTTCATTTAATCATCAATAATCAATGATAAATATTGAGTTAGAAAGTGTATATTTAACCTTTACATTCCAAGCTTTCCAAATCCAATCCTAACTAGACTTCCCAAAAATAAAGATCAAATACTTGATACCTTTTAAATTACACCAAAATTAGCCAAACAGGTTAGTTTTGACCTCCTAAAATAAGGGCTGAATAAAAATAACGGAAATAGGACTACCACTTCCCTAACAAAATAAATAGAACATATTCTACCTATAAATAGATAAAACCCCCAAATAGACAGTCAAGAAACTAACTTAGATTAATACGAAGCCAACACCAAAAATATCCTTGTAAGTCCATCAAATTTAAGTATGTGTTATGCATTAAGCATCATTCTCCTTTGGTTCGAAAAAACTAGACCTCGAGTTTTATATGTTGATGAAGTATCACCACCATTAGATAACTTCGAGAACTTATCCACGTAGCTTGTCCAAGCTGAATATTCTAATGTCAGATTTCTTTTTCCTATAACTGCTCTATTGGCTTATGGAAAGAAAAAAAAAAAACCTCAAAATATGCTTTTTCAGGTATTTCATCTAGAATCACATCAAGACAATCGAATCAAAGCTAACTAATACAATCTCTTCTTTTTCTTTTCCAAAGCTAAATGAACCATAGAAGACTGTTCTGACTTTACTCTAAGTTGATAACATGTAGATAAAAATCTGCAATATCTTTGTATTTTTTGGGTTTTGCGGTTGGGAGAGGGCTTTGCAGGATATCCCATTTGCAATTTGCGGATGACACCATGTTCTTTTGTGATGCTGACGAGATCTAGTTGGGTTATTTGAGGTGTATTCTTGTTTGTTTTGAGGCAATGTCAGGGCTAAAGATCAATTTGGCCAAAAGTGAGATGCTCCAAGCGGGAGAGGTTCTGAACATTAGGGACCTAGCTTGGATTTTGGGTTGTAAAATTAGTTCCCTCCCTTCTTTTTACCTGGGATTAATTCTGGGAGCTAATTTCAAGTCTAAACGGGTGTGGGGCCCGGTGTTGGAAAGAATCTCATTGAGACTGGATTCTTGGAAGGCGGCCCTATTGTCTAAGGGTGGGAGATTAACCCTCCTGAAATCCACTCTCGCTTCCATTCCAAACTATTTCCTCTCTTTGTTCACTATTCCAGGGTTGGTGGCAAATGACATTGAGAATAAGTTTCGAAATTTCCTGTGGAATGATTCTGAGCATCATCACCGGTACCATCTTGTGGATTGGAAAACTATTTGCAAACCTCTGAAATGTGGTGGTCTAAGTGTTAGATCTATTTGTGATCATAATAGGGTGATGCTTGCTAAGTGGCTCTGGAGATATGATATGGAAAAAGAAAGTTTGTGGCGGAAGGTGGTGGTTACTCGGTATGGGGAGGTTTCCCCTTGTGAGTCAAAGGAGGTCCATGTCCAACATGGTTGTGGGCTCTGAAAATCCATTCAAAAGGTTAAGGATAATTTCTAGAAATTCATTAGGTTCACTTTGGGGTCGAGGATGGATATTAGTTTCTGGGAGGTTCGTTGGATTGGCGACAGTCCTCTGCGAGATGTGTTCAGGAACCTGCATTCCGTAGCTATGGATCCCATAGAGAGGGTTTCTGAGGCTTTTGATGAGGAGAGTAATATTTGGAGACTGAGGCTTCGTGATAACTTGACTGATTGGGAGATTGAGGACTTCGCTAGTTTGTTGGCAATGCTAGAAGGTTTCGAACCTAATCCAGTGAAAAGGGATAGTTGGGAATGGGTTATTTCCAAAAAAAAAGTATCTTTACCCCCAAATCCCTCTATCTGGAACTGGGTGGTTTTCAGATTGTTTCGTTTCCTAGTAATGGCATTTGGATCCTAGGTATCCGTTCAAAAGTGGAGTTTTTCATGTGGAATGTTTTCCTTGATAAGATCCTCACCTTTGATCATCTTCAGAGCAGGGGATGGAACTTGGCTAATAGATGTGTGATGTGTCTAGGGGAGGAGAAGACCGTGGACCATCTCTTTTTTCATTGTGCTTTAGGGCATATGGTTTGGAGTTTCTTTTTTTCTCATCTTAATAGTTCTTAGTCTTTTTCCTATAGCTTCTGTGAGCTAATCTTTGGTTGGTAGATTCATGATTTGGATGACTTACCTTCAATCATTTGGTCTTACCTCTCGGGGGTTATTTGTTGGGGTTTGTAGAAGGAAAGAAACTCTAGGATTTTTTATGGAAAGTCGAGGAGTGCCGAGGAGTTGATGATCCACATTTACAATTCTCTATTGGAATGGATGTCTATCAAGAGTGATTTCGATGAAAGATGGTGGGATATCTTCTGGGGCAAGTAGTTCGCTTGTTTGTTAGCGTCGGGTTTTTTCTTTGTTTTGTTTCTTCTTTTTTTTTTCATGTTCCTCACCTTTTTAGTGAGGTTCTGTTGTTTTTTCTGTTTGCTCCTTTTCGGGTTCTCAACAAAGTCTTCCTTTTTACCTATCAAAAAAAAAAAAAAAACAATATAGTCAATCCTCAACAACTTACAAGATCTTTTTAATAAAACTTATGGAAATCAGGTTCACCTCATACATGTCACTAATCAAAACCTTGATTGCCTCTCGGAAGGAAAATCAATTCTAGTCCTAATATCTAAAATCGTCTCCTAGGCTTTGTTCTATACTTTCAAACCGTTTGGCAAGAAGGAAAAGTAACTCATCCCTCTGCTGATCAGTCAACTCTAAAAGTCTACCACTTCTTGTTACCATCTCAACCAAGGCTCTGATACCAAACTAATGTGGGACCAAGGCTTTGATTTGGTTCTTTAATGAAGAAATCAAAATAAAAGGAGATTAAAAAAAAAAGATAACTAGTCATACTAATTGAATCTAGGAGTCACAGCTAGGGTTGAAAGCATCACACCTTAAAATTTTAGGAATCACACCAGAGAACAAAGGAGTTGTAGACATTGAAATTTTATTAAATCATTAATAATCAATAATAAATTCTAGACTGCAACGTGTATATATAGCCTTTACATTCTAGGCTTTCCAAATTCCACTCCAACTAAATTTCTTAAAAATAAAACTGCAAAATTCTAGATTCCTATCACCAAGTTCCCATTGTTATGGTCATAACTTGCCGAAATCATATTGGATTCTTAAGATTTTGGACTCGTTGGAAAGGTAACTGAAATAACCTTTTAAATGATAGTGAAATCAAGCCAAATGGGTAAGTTTTGACCTCCCAAATAAGCCAATTTTTATAAAATAAAAAATAAATAAAATTGTTTCTACATAAACAATTAAAATAAAATCTCTCAAACTAACAAACGAGAAATTAACCCAGATTAATATGAAGCCAACAAAATAAAAATAAAAAATATTGCCATACAAAAATATTTAACCCAAAATACCCTTGTATAAGTCCATCAAATATGTTTATGGGTTAATTTGCATTCTGTATCACTATTAGATCATCCCTTTTACAAAGAGTTCCTTCATCTAAGGGAATCCTTGGTCTAGACCACAATTGGACCGAGTCAAACTTTTCCAAGTGGAGAATCGATGCAATCGTCATTGCCTAGCATGAGAATATTAGCCCTTAGGAGGCTTTAGGGTAGCAAAACACCTATGGAGAGAAAGGGTATTCTTGGCCGTCGGCCCCACTAAGCCCCATTGGGTCTCACCAACCCATCCGACCTCTTTACGGGGTCTGAAATATGGGACGACAGCAGCCCCATTATCCACTTTCACCTTGTGTAATATTAAATTTGGTTTTCTATAGTCTTGAGTTATCAGGATGATATTTGTGTATAATTTACTTAATTACAGATTTGAGATGTTTGGTTACATGTTTGCGTTTGAATGGAGTTAGTGGACGTCATAGTTAAGTCAGTTTGATGTTTTATTTAATAGTGGTTAGTAGGTGTTTGGCTCTTTTTTTTTTAGAGAGATAAAATGATGCACTTTATTGAAGAAAAGCAAACAAAAGAAACATAACAAGAAACATCACCAAGGAGGTGAAGAAAGCAAAGCGAAGAAGAGCAAGAAGAGAAAAAGAAGTAAAAACAACAAGCTACATATCCTCACATCAGATTGAATACCATGAAATTTCGTCAAAATCAACCCCAATGGCTACCCAATCAAACAAAACTTTGTAGATGAATAAAATGAGATCCGCTTCGGAGCGAGCCCTATCCTCAAAGATGCGATCATTCTGTTAATTCCATAAACCCTAACAAATGGCGCTGGGAAGAGCACGCTAAATGATAAGAGGCGTCCTATCAATATCTTTAATCCACCAACCCCGCAACAAATCCTAGAAATGATCCGGGAAGTCCCAAGAACTTGGAGATGAGAAAGGAAAAAACTCCAAACCCTGTTAGCCACAGGACAATGCACAAAAAGATGGTTGACTGTCTCCTCCTCATTCCTACACATAACACAATAGTTTGCCAAGTTCTATCCCTTGCTTTGGAAGTTATCGAGGGACAATTTTATCCATATATGCATTCCATAAAAAAAAAAAAAATGAAACTTTAGAGGAAATGCCCGGATTCCAAATTTTTCTAAATGGAAAAAAGGCCTTCTTCGAACAAGGAAAGAGCATATCATAACAAGATTTTGTAGGAAAAATACCCTTCTTAGAAGGCTTCTAGACCAAACAATCCCTCCTATAAATTCAAACGACTACAAAACTCCTCCATCTCCCAATCATGGGGATTTCTTCTAAACCTAAGACTCCAGACATTCAATTCAAAATCAAAATAGCTAAAGACAGCACTCTGCTTATACATGGCTAAAGCGAACAAATTCCCAAACCTGTCCTTTAAGGGGAGATTGCCAATCCACATGTCCTGCCAAAAGTGGATATCCTGACCCATACCCAATTGAAATTTAGTCATACTCCATAAGAGGTCCTTAACCTTAAAAGTAGACTTCCAAATCCCACACCCATGCCTTCCACGAGGAGACTTAGACTCCCAGACCGACTGCTCTCCAAACCGAGCCACTACCACCCTAACCTATAAGCTATCTCTGTCCCGACCAAACCTCCAATGCTACTTGGCCAACAAAGCACTGTTGTGATCTCTAAGTCTCCTTATACCAAGATCACCATTTCTAATTGGATTGCACACAACTTCCCACTCAACAAGATGGTAGTGATGGTGCTCAAAAGAATCATTCCAAAGAAAATTTCTCATCATCCTTTCAATTCGGTTAGCAATCGACACAGGAATAGTGAAAAGAGACAACAAATAGTTAGGAATGGAAGCAAGAACTGTTTTAATCAAGGTTACTGTACCACCTTTGGACAGTAAGGAGGCTTTCCATGACTCAAGCTTGCTTTCAATCCTTTCAATAACTGGGTTCCAAATGACTTTCAATTTAAAAGAAGCTCCTAGAGGCATCCCCAAATGTGTGGAATGCAGACTCCCCATCTTGCAACCCAACAACCAAGCCAAGGAATCCGAGTTCTGAACCTCTCCCACCCCAGACATTTCACTCTTTGCCAAATTAATAGGCAACCCAGTCACCATTTCAAAAACGCACAAAATACACTTCAAATACCTAATTTGATTCATATCAGCATCATAAAAAATCATTGTATCATCCGCAAATTGCAAATGCGATAAAGAGACACTCCCATACCCAACTACAAACCCCGAAATGTATCCCCACTTGGCCTTTGCAATCATAGAACTTTGAATATTAGAGACCATTATAAAAAGGTAGGGAGACAACGGACCACCTTGCCTCAACCCTCTAGAGCTACGAAAAAAGCCAGCTGGAGAACCATTCACCATTATAGAAAATGAGCTTGACCGGAAACAAAAAAAGATTAAACTTCTCCATTTCACCCCAAAACCCATGTAAGAAAGAATATAATCCAAAAAATTCCAGTTAACATTATCGTAGGTCTTTTCAATATCAAGTTTACACAAAACACCACAACAGCCTGACCTTCGACGGTCTTTAATACATTCATTAGCAATAAACACACTATCCAAAATTTGGTGCCCCTCAATAAACGCCCCTTAGGGTTGGGAGATGAGACATTTCATAACCCTTTTCAACCGCAAGGTAAGAGTTTTGGCGATAATCTTGTAAACACTACTCAAAAGACTAATGGGTTTAAAATCCTTCAACTCTTTGGCAAAATGCTTCTTTGGAATAAGCGTAATGAAGGTGTTATTAATATGCTCATAAAATTCTTCCAAAATATAGAATTCCTCAAACACCGTGACCAAATAAACTTTTATGATATCTCAACAGTGATGATAAAAAGAGATCATGAAACCATTTGGTCTTGGAGCTTTATCCCCCTTCATTCCCCAAATTACACCTTAAATCTCCTCTTCTGAAAAAGGCTTCTTTAAGGATCTTCTATCATTATCAGAGATACACTCAAACTCCATTTCAACGGGAATGAGCCATGAGTAATGAGTTTCCTCGAAGAGTTTCATATAGTAAGCTTCAATTTATTGTTGGATAATCATCTGGTCTTGAGTCCAAGAACCATTAATCAACAACCCATAAATATTATTGGAATTCTTGCGATGAGAAGCTATTTTATGAAAGAATTTTGTATTTCGATCCCCCTCTTTCAACCAATTGATTTGGGATCGTTGTCTCCAAAAAATTTCTTCTTTAATTGCCACCATTTGATACTCCTTTCTAAGAGACTCCTGCAACATCCGATCCTCCCTAAAAAGACCTCCTTCCTCCTCCAACCAATCCAAATCCAAGATATTCTTCTTTATCCTCTCAATCTCACCCTTCATAGAGGAACAAGGACCTCCTTCCTCCTCCAACCAAATCCAAATCCAAGATATTCTTCTTTATCCTCTCAATCTCACCCTTCATAGAGGAACAAGAATCCTTGTTCCAACTTTTAAGAAACTCCTTAAGACCTTTTAATTTTAAGGCAAAAATCCTACTGGGGTTACCACAAAAAACCATCCTATTCCATTCACGATCAACCACCTCTAAAAATTCCGGGGCCTAAAACCACAATTCCTCAAATATGAAGGGGGTGGGACCCCTCACCAAACCACACTACTCTAACAGAATGGGATTATGATCCGAAGAAACCCGAGGTAATGCCACTTGATGCCTAGTAAGGAAAATATCGCCCAAATCCCCACAGAATAGAAAGCGATCCAATATACTCATAGAAGGGTTCTCCGATAAATTTGACCAAGTAAATTTGGCACCTTTGAGAGGACAATCAATCAGATTCCATCTATTAATAAAATCCCCAAATTTACGCATCTTCCCTCCTTGATAGGACAAACTTTTTTTTTCATAAGCAAATCAGATTAAATTGAAATCACCCCCAATACACAACGGCAAATCCCATCGCACCTTAATGTTGTCCATCTCTCCTAGGAATACATCAATCTCACTACTAAGATTAGGCCCATACACAACCGATAAAACCCACTCTCTTATATCCCCCACCACTCTACAACGGATGGAAATGGAGAAAGCACCCACCTTATGTTCCAAAACCTATAATTTGTGATCATTCCAAATAAGGATGATGCCCCCGAACACACCTCAGGACTGAAGAGCCAACCAAGAAAAACAGGAAGACCCCTAAATGTCTTTAATCACCCAATCATGAACATCTATAAGCTTAGTTTCTTGCAAACAGATGAGATCAGGCTTAGCATTTAAGAAGCCCTGACTAATGGAAATTTGTTTCTCTCTATTATTTAATCCTTGCACATTCCATGAAAGGATTTTAAGATCCGTAAGACAACCTTCTGTTTAACCCTTTTCTTTCCTCAATCTTCCATTACTAATAGAATCCACTGACCTTTCATAATTGATCCCGCAGTCCAGTCTCTTTAACTCATTCCATAAGCGCCTACAATCTGCAATAGGGACATCCATAGCCACAGCTTTCAAACTTCTTTCCTCAATGATACTGAAAAATTCTAAAACTTCATCCTCCAATCCTGCCAAAGGTACTCCAAGAAAAGAACTGAAACCATCCAACTTTC
The DNA here is from genome assembly GCA_025762735.1 of Platanus orientalis. Lineage (NCBI taxonomy): Eukaryota > Viridiplantae > Streptophyta > Magnoliopsida > Proteales > Platanaceae > Platanus > Platanus orientalis. Next base: position 8,424 of record JAOXJP010172756.1, read on the forward strand.
CCAACACCCATTCAGAAACACATTTTCTATCCCGATTCTCAACACCTTTTAAAAGCAACCCGTCAACCGAATTGCTCCTAGTAAGGGGAGTATAGAACTCCCTAGTTTCCACAATCATCACCTCATCCCTTCCTTGCTCAAAAGCAATAGGACTAACACATAAAACCACATCAGATTTAACATGCAAAGTACTCAAACTAAAGGGAATTACAGCACCAGGAGACTAGTTTTTATACGAGTCCTATAGGGTTGAAAGAAGGGCTAGATGACCACACTCTTTGAAAGGGATGTAATTGCTTCTTTATTCAAATTTTTTTTAACAAAGAAAAGTTTATGGCTGGAGAATCTAGACATGTTAAAGCCTAGGTGAATCCTAGATAATCTTTGTCACTATTTCTTCCTTTTCTTCTTCTGCTTATTTATTTATTTTTCATTATCTATCCACCATTGCTTATTTCCCTTTGCTTGATATTCACTAATACAATATTTTCCAGCTAAATCTTTTCTACCCTAGCAGTCCAAAACACTATTCTTCTTTATTGTTGATTCTTTCAAATTTTAGCATAAATCCCTAGCCAATTGCCAAGGATCTTCAACAAAACTTCTCTATTTTTGTTCAAACCTAGACCCATCTGACTCATTCTTTATAACCTACAGCTACCATTCTAAAACAGCTTTATCTTTTTCTATTCTTCTTATTTAGTTCTTTATTATTTTTTATTATCTATCCCTTGTTGCTTAATTTCTTCTATCCAAGGTCTAAAATCTCGTTATCTTGTGAGACATCTCACAAGACGTGGTAATTCTCCTGAGATTTCAAGATATATGCCCTTATCGTCTCAGCAGGCTGCGATACCGATACGTCTCGCACGGGATTTTAACCATGCTTCTATCTTATATTCATTAATCTTTCTGCTATAGCTGTACAAAACCATGCTTTTATTTATTGTTGATTTCTTTTACTTTTTAGCATAAATCCACATAGCCTATGGCCAGAAATCTCAACCAGGCTTCTCCCTTTTTTGTTTAAACCTAAAAACCATCTAAACCCTTCTTTATACCCTATGGTTGCCATATTTTAGCTGTCTCCATTTTAAAAATCAGTTTGGTGATTTCTCATACATCTCCCTTTTATTCCATTATTATATCCTAATTTCCATCTCATATCCTGCCCACCACTTTTCTTTATGGTTCAGCCTTAGAATTCCCAGGTTTTACCAACTTAGCAAGCTGATCTCTTGCCTTAGTCTAGTAAGTGAATGTCATTCAAATAGCACGTGGAAATGGGATGCCCACTTTTTGCCATCCTAAACCAGATTTACCAACTCATTCTATTTCCTGAGCATTGGTTAACAATAATTCAGGAACTCTGCAAGTGAAGATGGATTCAAGCTCTGAAATCTTGTTATGTGTGAAATGCTTCTTTTTAGCCTATCTTTTTGTGTTAATTCTAGTAGGAAGCTTTCTAAAATTAAATTGGCTACTTTTGGGCACCTGCTTTACTAGAAAATAAGGCATGTAACTATGTATAACACCTTCTTTACCAAATGTTTTGATGCAATCATAATAGATAATAGTTTTCTACATAGAGTATTTTATTTATTTTTTTGAACTTCAGAAGCATTGTATTGGCAAGGTAATCTGCAATTTTGCACAAAAGAAATGCTATTTTGGTTGAGGGATTGTTATTTTCATATTTCCTGTTGCAGCTGATGAAGTGGTCGTCTACAAACATGGAGAGAAGTCTGCGGAGGCCTTAAGTTCATCTGGGTTTCAGAATCTTACATTTAGAACCTATAATGGGTATCTGATTGGTTTCTCCCCCTAGCAAGAATTATCTCGTATATATTTTGATAGAACTAAAGAGCAGTCATCTTAGTGTTCAGTTTAACTGTGCAGGCTTGGTCACTACACAGTACCTGAAGAGATGGATGAGGTCTGCAATTGGCTGAGTGCAAGATTGGGGCTTGAGGGGTCCCACTAAATGGGAGAGAGACCAAGGAAATAAAACACACTTTTATCAGTAAGGAATAGAAATGGGTAGTTAAGAGTACATGTGGATGTGGGTATATGGTATAGTGGCATCAATCTACCTATTCCCTTTTTTTTTTTGGTCCTCTTGCCTCTCCTAAAAGAAACTTTTAAATATACTTCTCTTATTTGGCTTGTTGGCACCCGATGGGATTGGTAATGGTGAATCTAATCGTTCATGATTTGGGTTATTTATATTGAATTTAGAATTCATTTATCTTATATCCAGTTGGGCAATTGGATTCTTACTTGTGTATCTAATGTGGAAGTTTTTGGTGCTTGACCTCCTTGACCATGCCATTGACTGGGGGGTGTATGTTATTCATTTTCTGAAGACAGGACCATTGGAATGCGGTGGTACATGAAAATGCCAAAAAGCCTGGGTTAAGTACGAACGTTCTGCTGATATTAGTGTTATACAAGGGATCTATGGTATAAGTGTGGTTTATTTATCCTTTGACTTGTCAATTGGGCTTTGGATAATCATGTTTTTGGGACAATCTCGACCCATACAGTGCCTGAATGGCCGGGCATGTCTGCATCTGGCATGGGGTGATATGGGACTGACAGTTCTTGCCGACATGTCCTATCTTCCCCCTGAATTACGTTCACATATGCTAACCTGATTAGTAAAATTGGTTGCGCTTTGGGTTGGTATTTCTCAGCCTGAACCTCCCATGCACCCTTCTAAACTTGGTGAGGCTTTTCTACGCTTGGCACTGATGTTTCCGCCTGCTTGACCATCAGCGGACGCGGGCTGAGGTTAGGGGTCAGCGTATAAAATCCTCATCGTTTCTAAACTGGATTCTAAAGAAATCAGCAAACCTCACTGTGCAAGGGATTTGGCAGGACTAACTTAAAATTAGCCTAAAGTAAGAATGACATTAGGGGCTGACCCATCAGTGCCAAAAAAATGATACACCTTTTGGGGGATGCTTTTCACTTTTTGGTACTGATGTGTCAACCCCTAATATCATTCTTACTTTAGGCTAACTTTAAGCTGTCCTACCAAATCCATAGGGGTTTTTTGGAGCCTGACTTTTGTGCACACAGACCAAGGGGTGGACACATCAGCACTGAAAGTGATTTACTCTTTTTGGGAGGTGCTTATCACTTTTTAATGCTGATGTATCCATCCCTTGGTCTGTGCATTCACTGCACACGGATTTTGTCTGCACAAAATCTCTAGCGGGTTTTTTCTGGGTTCAAGTTGATATACTTCACCCGAAATCGGGCTGCAAATGGACCATATTTTATCTGGATCCGATCCATATTTGATCTTCAGAAAATGGATACAGCTTCCAGTGAATCTGTTCTAATTAAATATCCAGTACGTTTACGATATTTCGATTATAAACAGTCCAAATAAGGCTATATTGATCTACTTCGAATGAAAGTTTGAATCCTTTCTTTTTTGTCCTTTTATTAAAGGTATCATATCAAAGTCCGTTTAACTTAATATATGCATACGATTTTATAAATGTCTACGATAGATGGTTATAGATTAGTAAATTTGCTGTGATATTGTAATAAATGACAAGTTGTTTGTGTAATTGGAATCCGGATAAATAAATGGATGCAAATAGGAATCCTGTTTTATAGTATCTGCCATATATATATATATATATATATATATATATACTAAATTTGACCAGGTCTCAACCTGACCTGACGCTTCAGTCCGTGGGTCATTTTGACCTTGCAGCAGGCAAGCAGGACTAACTTCATAATCATTTAAAAGGGTATGTATGGAAGCATGGCCACTTATATCAGGACTAGTTTTCAGGCTTGCACTCGCTTGGAAGGCATGGCCAATGTCCCTTTTGAAGGGCGAGCTGTCTGGGTTCAAGAACACAAACTTTACAATAAAGTAAATAAATCTTGCTTTCTAGAAACTGTCAGCTGATTGGAGGTAGTTCTAATTAAGAAATGGGTTTCCATTCTTCTCCTGTCCCATCCTCAGGCAGGAGCAGTAAGTAAACTGTTCCATAGAGATTTAGTGGTCAAAGGGGTTCAGGAGAGTCTACCCCTTCTAGAGAGGGATGCCCTCAGCCACTCCAACGAGCGCACTGACAGTGGGATATGGGGGGTCACATCACCTGCGCTGACCCTCTTTGTGTGACGTCGTTAGACGAGACACAAGGGGGGTATCATTTCACTTTTCGGAGATGTCACATCACCCC
>JAOXJP010172767.1:0-12637 GCA_025762735.1 Platanus orientalis
TTGTGTACTTACTTGGTCGGCCATTAGAAGGTTCAACTCTTGTCAGAAGGTCAAGATGGATTTCTGAGCCTTGTGGTGGGTGTTTGCAATCTTCCACCTCGCTACACAGGGGAAGGGAAACAACTCCTGGCCTCTATACCTAGGGGCTAAGGAGGGGAAGTGTTCATAGCACCACACCTGCAATAGAAAAGAAGAAAGAGAATCAACATTATCAAAAGTAGATTAAAGAAAGCAAATGAAAATAAAAGACAAAAATTAAAAAAAAATGAAAGCAAGTCATACCTCCCTTAGGAAGCACAACCCCAAGAAGGCATGAGGGCCCTGCCCGACTGAGATCTTGCTAATGTTAAAGTACATTGATCCGAGGGCGGACCTACTCCAACTATGAGTAGCCACGAGATCCAGCTCCTCCAAAGCTGGTAGCAGATGAAAATATACCTTGTCGCTCTTCCCACAGAAGATAAAGTGAGTCAGCATATACACCAAGAAGGCTCAAGTGGAAAATGTGATCTCCTTTGGTGGGCTTTGATTGGTAGGTCAAACATAATCCTTCTGGAACTAAGAAGGAAGGACACCTTTCGTGCCCTTGTAGTATGCCATGGGTTGAGGCCCTATACACCGAGCGACCAACGCCAGGTCAAAATCATCCGAGCTTGGCGGAGGTGTGCCATCCATGGAGAGCCCCGTCATCATAAAGAATTCAATGGGGGGCATCTCAATCTCCCCCATCGGAAGGTGGAAAGTATGTGTAACGAGGGACCACCTCTTAGCCTACAACACTGCCAAGCTCAGAAAATGGATGAAACCCATGGCCTGCACCCGGTCTTAGACGTTGTAACACATCCGTACCCACAAGGCTAGGATCCCGGGCCAAGAGCTATGGCGCTCTACCCTCCCAATAGCCTATAAGAGAAAATAAGTAAAAACATGTTAGAACAGTGTTTAGAAGCAAAAAGAAGCAAAAACAAATAAAAAATAACTCAAAAAAATCGAAACTACAATTCTGTCTCTCAGGCCTAACGCCTGATTTTTAGGCTGATGCTTATATTTTGGCCAACGCTTGATTTACAGGATAACGCCTGAATTTTCAACACCTATTTTTTAAAATAGGGAAAATTCAGGCATTACACCTGAAATTTAGGGCAGTTATTTTCAGGCATTGATATACCCAAAAATCAACAAAAAAACTTGCAAAAATATATTCTAAATCATTCAAACATCAAAATTAAAGCAAAATAATTTCATTCAAATGATTTTAAACCTAAAAATGCAATGAATCCTAAGGAAAAATGCAAAAAAAAAAAAAAAAAAAAAAAACATTGAATTTATGCCAAGGCATTCAAAAAACATCAAAAAATTCACAAGAACAAACAATAAACTCACAAAAAAAAAAAAAAAAAAAACTTACCTTATCTGCGATTGGGTTCTTCCATAAGGATTTCTCTTGCGCCGAGAGAAGAGGGAAGTGATGACTTGATCATCCTCCACTCATTATGATTAAAGTAAGAGATAGAATTTTTGTGAAATTTAGAAAAAGAAGAAAATAAAAATGCTATGGGGACGCTTCCTCTCTTTTGTAACTGAAATACTGATTTGAAATGCAAAACGACAAAAGATGCAACTATAGGCCTTTTAAAAGTTATAACTGGTCTCAATGCCTAATCGTGCACTTGATGCCTGAATATTAATTCAATTAAATTCAGGCATTGATGAAAAATTCAGGCGTTAAACATTTTTTCCTGTAACTGTTCCAATGCCTAATTTAGGCGTTGAAACAAAATATGGGCATTAGGCTTAATTTCTTTAAAATATTGTTTTCAGTTGTAAAATGACATTTCTAACCCTAAACTCATGCTTGTGCTTACAGACATGGCTCATAGACCAGTACAATTGGATATGTACTCCACTATGTTCATAAACTTCATAAATACCTTAATTTCCCTTCCCTCGAAGAATGAGAAATTTGGACAAGTCAAAGATGGTTAGGGGCAACATTGACCTTAGCACAAATCAACTTGGATTGACCACTATTAGAGGCAGCCATTTCCTTTTGGGACCCATCATCTATGGTTTTCCGCTTCAGAGAATAAGATCTTACACCCACTATCGAGGAGCTCTATTCCTTCCTAGATTGGGAACATTGCCTCAGCGTTAGTGCCATAATCCTGACACACAAGCCCAACTACCTCAAGGACTTCCATGCACTGGACATCTCCATAGCTTCCTTACCCAGGGAGGCTACGGGAGAATACTTGCGCTGTCCTTTTGACTTTTTACTAGAAAAAGGTTGGAAGAAAGTTGGTGATTTTGCCAACCCTGTCAAGTTCAGAGCATTCACCTTGGTCATCTTAGGACAACTCTTGCTATCACGTAGCCAACATCACATCAACGATGCTCGCACCTATGATCATTTCTGAGACTATCTCCAATCTCTCTCATTGTGCTCAGCATCCTCGAGGACGTTCAAATGGTTGCCTGACTTTCTTGCAAGCCTGGCTACGGGAACACTTGTCCATCCTTGCATCCTTCCTAGCTTATGTGTCTTGAGATCTGACTCCGACACAGATACATATCAAAAGCCGCCCCTTGCCAATTAGAACCACTACATCAGATTATCATAACCTACTAGCTACTATGTTTCCTAAACAGATCACTTGGCGTGTCAAGTGGCACAAAGCACGCTACCCCCTTCTAGCTACCAATGACCGCACATACATGGTCATTACAAGAGTCCATCAGAGTACTCCCTATGTACCCGCATGTGTCCTTCGGCAATTCTCTCTTAGGCAATATCTCTTCGACTTCCCCAGAGTCTTCGGAGACATCTTTAAGCTCGACCAACTTAAATCTAATCATATGCGGTCCACGTTAGCCACTTTTTGGGACAACTCACATACCGGCTAGTATCCTTAAAAGTATAGGCCATGACACCTTTGTACGAGCATTAGCTTTCACATAAGCCTCCTTTACAGCCTACTACACTCGTAGCATCCGCTTCTTCAAACAAAAGGCAGTGCACCGAATCAACATCTTTATTATATACAGAATCTTCTCATACTCAGGAAGAGTACGTACAAGCATTAATAGACTTAGCCAAGGACTGAGCTTTACATGCTCAAACCAAGGATACCTTAGAAGTTGAGACACTTTTATGTACAGAGGCCAAGGTCTCACGTGAGTGTACCCAGCATTGGAACGAAACTCAAGCCAAGCTCATTCACTCCCTGAAAAATGAGCTTAATGATAGTAGGACTTCCCATGAAGATTTGGGACTTGAGATGAGGTGTAGCAACAACTTAGCCTTTGTATAAGATCAGTGGATACAATCATGGGTTCATGAGTTGAAAAAATAGATATTCTCTTTGGGCTACGAACCGGTGTCACCTCCACCACCTCTAGTGGTGCCTGATCTTTAGATTTTACTTTATGTTTTCTTTTTTGATGTATCGGGGCAAGTATCCCCTCCTTTTGTAATTGGTGATTGATTATGCCTTGATCGTGCGATCCATGATCAATCACACTTTTCCCAGAAAATCCTACACAAACACTCTATGGTAAAACAACCATAACTTTCTATACAAAACTTTGGATTACAATCTGTTTGAGGCATTGGAAAGTAGACACAAAGAAATTTACAACAAGCTATGTCTCATTCTCTAATTGTCTCGGGATTGGTGTTTGTGTGCCCATGAAGTTACCCCAGATACGCTTTTAGGATAACTTCTGAACTTGGTGGGTTCAAGGTCAAACTTGGGTTCTATGCTTCTAACTTGGTCCAAAGAGTTCTCAAACCACTTTATGGTTTATTTAAAACATATGCAATGATAATTTTACCCTTATGGGTCAAAATTACAGCTTTACCCTTTAAATTAGAGTGCCTACCACATTCCCTAACTATAACTAAACAACTTACCCTAGTTTCTGGTGAACGAGATTAGTATATGAGTATGACAAACAAGACGTGTTGGTCTAAACTTCATTTTCCCAATAAAGGAGACTGGTGTCTAACTCTATTAGTAAAATCTGAGTTAAGATGACTCCCTGAACCTTATAATTATGTTAGTCTAAAGACCATCACAAGTGGGATTTGAATGCCAATGCCCACAGAATGGCTTGGCCCATTAAATGCCAACCCATTCATACATGCACCTACATCATAGATATTTGCCTCCACGACAAAGTGGGAGAGGGGTGAGAAATCTCTGATTTCTATAATTCATATCATAAGATAAAAGATTTCATAATCATGAATGCATATGGATTAATCAATCCTCCTTTTTACCCCTAAGAAATCAGTTATACAAAAGTGTTGCATAGCTTGGCTTGCGATTATCCGAGTTTGAACTCAAAATTTTCTGTTCACGAGTTTAGCCTGAAACTCTAGCATAATTCATTGAACTAAACAAGTACAAGGCAAATTATAATAGGCTTGGTTCAGTATAAGTTGAAACTATTTATGTAATTCTATTTAATATAATTAAAAAATTAATTTATTAAACCTTAATACCATGTTTCTTCTTAATTTTAATGATTTTAGATTATGGTATTTGTCGGGTTGCAAATTTGATTTACGTAGCTTTATATTACAATTTGGGATGAAGTGAGAATAGCTGAGTTAAGTTGAGCCTGAACGTAGCCCTATCCCTATCCCTATCCTTATCCCTAGCAAATTCTTAATAAGCCAAGTTGAAGTTTGGTTCATCTCTCATAAGCTAAACTCAAGATGAGCTTAGCGTGGATTGGCTTAACTCATTTACAAAATTAGTAAAATCTACTTTTTGGGGAAGAGGGTCCTTTGTCCATTTGGTTTCATCTACAATATTTAAATTCATCAACTCACTAACAAAGATGATACCCACCAAAGTTACCGAGGTTGTCAAATGCATAGGTTTTGTTTATATGATATGTAATCATGTGGAGTTAGATTTGTGGAGATGTTGAGAATTTCAAAATTTGCATTATTGTTGAAGAGGCACATGATAAGTCTTAAAAGAGAACAAATGGTTCTTGTTTTGAGATTCGTTGTCAAATATGGTTTTATACAATGACACTTTCTTTGATCTTGCTCATGTTAAAGATACATTGTCATTGACTCATAAGAATGTAATATCCTTCATTCTTTCCTGTTGTAGTTTTAATATTCAAAATTTTTGTGGACAAGGATATGATAGTGTAAGCAATATGTGTGGACACTTCTTATTATACATATACTGGGCTATAAAATACTTCATTGCATTTTAAATTATGATTATAATATTTTTGGTACTACTATATATAGAAGAATAAATAGTATGTAAAAAGACAAAAAAAAGAAAAAAAGTTTGGCCATTATGCACACAATTAGGGCTGCAAACGGACTAGATTTAGAATGGATATGAGCATATCCGTTTCAGTATCCTATTCTAATAGATATTATAAAACTATACTGTATCATAACCGCTTAAATAATTCAGATTTCAGACTGGATTTCAGATCTCTGAAAAAAAAGGCAATTCCATATATGTCATCACTGTCACTAGTGTAGTCTTCCCTAACCCATGTCTATCCTCACCAAAATCTCCAATGCTGTATGGCCTAGCAATGGTGTCGGATGGAGTAAAACACCATCTCTTCTCTTATGTAGCGGGTGTGAACTTCCGCCGCTGCGATAGTTGTGGTAGTATTTGTGGGTGCTGCCATGGACTAAGAACAGTTATGAAGTAAAGAGTTTATATATTTTAAGGGTTTTAGTTATTAGGCAATTTAAGATTGTTGGATTAGTTTTAAATCCAACAGTCTATTCTCTATATTCTCTATATTGTTGTATTTTAATGAAATGGATATTTAATGGAACAGGACGATACATATTTGTATCCTATTTGTTTATAACATATATTTTTATAAACATACCGGGTAAGCTTATTTCAGATCGGATGTGGACCGAAACATAGTCATTTTTTGGATAATTTGTAGCCCTACACACAACAAGCATCGGATCTAATTTGAACTTGATGCTGTGGGCTTTATAGCCTATAAAGCCCATGACATCATTCATGACACGTTGATTAGGATGAATTTCCAAGATCAATTTGCGGTGTGGATTATGGAGTGTATTACCAGTCCCAAATTCTCCACTATGATTAATGGTAGTCTGATGGTTTTTTTTTCGAGCACACGTGGTATTAGATAAGGAGATCCCATTTCCCCTTTCTTTTTTTTTTTCTGTCCTTCTTGATAAAGAAGTGATTGAAGGAAAGATTTCTTTCATTCCTAAATGCAAATAAATGAATTTATCTCATTTGATTTTTGCAGATGACTTGATGATTTTTGCTAGGGAGGATGCGACTTCTATATCAACAATTAATAGGATCTTATCATCTTTTGCTGATATATGTGGGATTCAAGTGAACAAAGGAAAGTCTACTCATAGTTTTGTAAGACTTTCAGAAACCACAATTGAACAACTACAATGAATCATTGGCTTCAACGTTGGTACTTTACCAATGAGGTTCTTGGGGGTTTCTTTGATATTTGGAAGTCTATCTTATCAATATTGCTTAGGGATTGTGGACAATTTAAAGAAGCAGCTTGCGGATTGGAGGACTAGGCCTTTATCTTATGTTGGATGATTGACTCTTATCAAATCTATCGTTCAGATTTTCTATATTTACTAGGTATGTATTTTTGGATTACTAGGAAAAATCAGACACCAGATTGAATCTAGTTTTGCAAGGTTTCTATGGGGTAGTGCTGACCTTACAAAAAAACTTCATGCAGTTAGCTAGGAATCCATTTGTAAACCTTATGAGGGAGGAGGTCTTAACATTCAAAGGGTGAAAGATATGAATAATTCCAAGGTAATGAAGTAGTTGTGATGGATTGTTTCAAACAAAGAAAGCTTATGGGTTCGATGGGTGCATGAAAAATATTTAAAATAGGAATCCATTTGGACAACTAAACCACCAAAGGATTGTTCTTGGTCGTGGAGGAAGTTAAAGTATGGGAGATGATGGAGCCATATATGGTGACTTCGATTGGAAATGGGTGCTATACTTGGCTTTGGCTTGACAACTGGCATCTGGGATGAGTTCTTATCAAGAAGTTTAAAGAACAGATCAGATAATAAGATACTGCATCAAATAGAATGAGTAAAGTGGCTTTTATTCTTCTCAATGGGGAGTGGTTTCCTGATCGAGTGGTTTTTTCATGTTCTTTCTAAAGCATCGGCTGATCTTCCATCTATGGAAAAGCTGAATTTTGATGACAAAAAACAAGGTGGTATGGACTGCAGAACCGAATGGAATTTTCTCTACCAAATCAGCTTGTCCTTTGGTCAAACAGGTGGGACCTAAGGAGGAATGGCATTCTGTGGTATGGTGTTCAAACTGCATTTCGAAACATAGCCTCTTGGTTTGGAGTGTTTTGAAAAGGAGACTCTGAACTCAGAATCATCCATGCAAACTCAAAATCCTAACAAGATCTCAGTATTACTTATACTGGAATGATAAAAAAAACTTTAGAACACCTCTATTTCAATTGCCCGTTTACTATGGCAATTTGGGAAAGTATATTGAGAAAGATTCGGCCATGTCGAAGGCGGGCTCAAAATTTCTCTGCAGAATGTAGCTGGGTGCAACAAACATTTAGAGGAGATAAAACAATTTTCATGATATCCAAACTATGTTTTAATGCTACTCTCTATCACATATGGACAGAACGGACCAACGCCACTTCAATAATGAGAGTAAAATGCAACAAATGATAGTGTGTTCCAATGCTTTTGAAGTAGGTGTGATGATCAATAAAATAGAAAAGATGAGAGGCACCAATATTCTTATGCAACATTTAGCACAAAATGGGTTCTTTGATTTGGCTACTGATGGAGGAGGAATCAAGTCTTTCACTTGGCCCAAACCGTGCTTAGACTTTTGGGTTATCTCTTGTGATGGATCATTAAAACCCAACCATGTTGGGTAAGGGGGGTTGCTAAGGGATGAGTTTGGTGCTCTAATTCTGGAGTATGCTGGTACATCAACTATTCAACAGGTTCTTTGGTTGGAGCTTATGGTGTTATATAGAGGATTGCTATTGGTAAGAAGGAGAGTATTCAGTATAGCCAAATTTATAAGGACCCTAAATTAGCAGTGGACATTATTGTTGGTAGGATTTGCTGCCTGTGGCATGTGTTTAGCTTAAATATGAAGATTCAAAAGGTTCTTTTAGAATTCAATGATTCAAAGATGTTGCATGTCTGGCGTGAGGCAAATCAACTAGCAGATTTCTTAGCAAACAGGGTTGTTGGGACAGATGAAATTATTGTAGATCCTTTTGATTTCCTGCCTAAGCTTATAAAGGCAATCAAGAAAGATGTAGATCAATGTATATATGTAACAGAATGTAATCATCTTTTTTGATTAATATAATTCATTTACTTATGGAAAAAAATCTTATCTATAACATTAATTTAGAATAATTTATATAGAATCATATACTATATTATTTTAAATGAATTTGAATATTTAGCTGGATCAGATGTATCTATATCCGTATTCAATTTGTATATAAACGAAGTGTATATTTAAACGAATCAGATATAGGTGCATCTGTATTCACCTTAAGCCGATTGAACACAAACTAGATACAAATGCTTAGGCAGGTAGTTGACAGCCCAGTTGCTAGGTTTAGTTGTGGTTGCTAGAGTTGCAACTCAAAACTGCTATCCAATTTTATTTCTTTTTGCCTCATGGTGTTGTTGGCGAAGCCATATTGACTGCACACAGCAAGAGCCGGACCTGATCCAAACTTTATGCCCTGGGCTTTATAGCCAGTATAGACCAAACGTTGTCTTGTTCATAGAGGGCTAACATTGTATTCGAAACCAGTCCTTGGTTTTTATGATGTGCAAATATCTATTTCTACTCGGGAAAGGATCTTCTACTCCCAATTTTTCTCACTTATTTCTAGTTGGGAAAGGATCTTATACATCCAATTTGTCTATTCCCTTGTGTCCCGCACATAATATCTATTGATATGTATGTGCTTTAGACGGATCGGATGCATACAATATTATCAAACTGGACAGATCAATATTGGACAAACTGGATATATATTGCTCTGACCGGATAATTTGCAGTTCTAGTGTTCAAGGATAAAAGAAGATTCAATTAATAGGATGTAATTGTTAAATAACTGGTGAATGATTGTAAAGTCATGGAGCGGGGCCTGCTAATAAAGTCCAGCAGCTTGATCCTTCTAAGGATCTAGCAAGCGCATTCCTCACTGGGCCATTAGTTTGATGATTATGAGCTCCGCAGTGCCATTTCTAGTGGTTTAAGTACACGTTCTTTAGTTTGGTGTACGGTTAACTGATTGGCAGAATAGATATCAGTAATATTAGTGTCAGCATCTAAATTTCCCCGATGTGCAGATTTAGAATATGAGCAACCTTCGCCAGCGTCACCTGGCCTTTTAGTGGAAGGTCTTCCGGTTTTACCAATCCTGCATAGCGTCAATTTCTGAAACTGTCGCATAACAAAACACAACACAATGTTAGAAATAGTTGTAGGCGTGGGCACGTACAGCTGTTAAGTAGAAATCATGCTTTTCAACTTTAGCATGTTTTTAGTAAAACCCAGTATGTAACTATAAGTAGGGGTGCCAATTCGTGTTGATGGGTCAGGTTCATGTCATATTGCGTTAAGGTCATATGACTAAATGAGTCAAACCAAACACAACCCATTTATCAATCGTGTCATCTGATCTAGGGGTGGCAATTCATGTTGGTGGTTAGTGTTAGTGTCATGTCAAATTAAGGATATATGACTATATGGGTCAACCCAAACACCGCCACCCATTTATTAATGGTTACAAAGCAGGTCAACCTGTTTGACATGAAACACAATAAACCCTAAGCTGCTAAAAAAGCTAAGGGAAGCTAAATATCTTGTTCATGTCTTGTTTCTAGATCTAATAGCTTATAGTCTTTCTTTTTTTACTTGTAGAATAAGAACACTTAATTCAATGGATGGTTTGGAACTTTGGATCATAGATAGTTTCTCCGTACACAGATGGTTTCGAAATAGAAAGACGACATCTCAAGCAATAACAAGGTGGTTAATATGCACAAAGAATCCAAAAGAATGAAGAGAAAAAAAAAACCCAATATAAATACATACATGTGTTAGTATATATATTGTTAGTATTCTACATACATGTGCACTCTACTATAAATATTATGTGTGTTCACACTTATGCACTATGAACTAAAATTTCGTTCGGAATAGGGTCATTATTTATTTTTTCTTATTGACCCAACCCAACCCGGCCGTGTGTGTGTTAAATATAGGCCCGGCCCAAGTTGGCTAGGTCCTCCCCCATCCACAAAACAGCGGCGCCCCTTGGGGCCCAAACTTATGTTTATCATTAGTGTATATGAACACACATAAAATTTTGAGCTAGTTCATGTGGGACTATTCAAATTTTACACACTTTTACCAGTTTTACCGGTGATCAACTAGGCACTTTTAGAGACAATTTTTCATTCACTCATTGACGGTTTTGAGCATCCAATCATATGGAGTTGTTCTTCTCATTGATATGAGGTGAACTTAAACCTATATGGACCCACCTTAAATGACATCTGGCGTCCCACTTTTATTATAGCTGAAACATAGCCATCCGATCAAATTTTACACAGAAATCTGGGTACAAAATCTGGGTGTGTTTTTTCAAAACCGTATCCAACATGTACAACTTATAATTAGAATTAAGGTTCAAAAGATTAGATAAAGAAATGAAAGAACAGTAAACAAACATCATATATACACATAAAGAATCCAAAATAATGAGAAAAAAGGAAAAAAAAGACAAGCCATTATGGAAGTTGAATAACAACAGTTAATCTAAGGGATGGTTTGAAACTTTGGATCCATAGATGCTATCCCCGATAAACCGATGGTTTTGAAATAGAAAGAGACCATCTCATCTCAAGCAATAACAAGGTGGTTAATCAACCTCGTACTCACATCATAATTAGAATTAAGGGTCAAAAGATTATAAAAAAGAAGGAAAGAAAACATGATACGCATAAAGAATCCCATAAACAAAGAAGATAAGAAGACCAACCTTGTTTGAT
The DNA here is from genome assembly GCA_025762735.1 of Platanus orientalis. Lineage (NCBI taxonomy): Eukaryota > Viridiplantae > Streptophyta > Magnoliopsida > Proteales > Platanaceae > Platanus > Platanus orientalis. The sequence continues at coordinate 11,114 of JAOXJP010172767.1, forward strand.
GCATGATCATCAAAAAGAGCATATTCGTGCATAATCCATTCCGTTTTGGTTGCATCTTTATAGGATCTCTTCTCATCGACTAAACTGCAATAACACAAGCCTTTCTTGCGGCCAATGAAAAAGTAGAGTGCTTCTTTCTCCGAAATGTTTGAAGCTCCAGGAAGACACTCAGGTTCCACCTTGTATACATCGTCGCAATCGACTACGACATTACAAGGGAGGTCTTGCCCTAAAACTTTCCTTTTCAAGTAGCTGCAGATGAGCTGAACGTCGGTCGGCTGAAACTTGTACCCTTAACAGCACGTCCGGTAGTGAACCCTTCTTCTGCATCTTCTCTAGCTAGCTCCCAAACTGAGAACGTATCAGAACATATACAAAACCAGAAGAAGAAGAAGAGGAATAGATATAGAGAGCCAGAGAGAGAGAAAGAGAGAACAGACGCAAAAGAATTCTTTATTTCAGAATATTTCGAAATACATCATTAAGTGCCTAAACCACTCTTATGTAGAATCATTAGGTACACAGTTAGATTTTGTGTCTTGCACTACACTCGTTCTAACAAATTCTGTTAATTATCCCACTAACAAACATAACTAACTTCTCTGTTAGTTAATACAAACTCTCAAAACAGAAACTCACGCACCGCACCTGTAAACCTGAATAATAATGGGATTTTTTCCAAAACGGTTCAAAGTTTTGGCATAATTGCCAAATAACGAGGTAAAAAAACTATTTCCCAAACCAGTTTTTTTAGGATAAGTTTAGAAATAAATTGGTAGTTAACAGTCATGCTGTTTTTATTATTCCTTTTATACCTTTAACCAATCGAATTTGGCAACCGAATCTCTTTCCTATTCCATCGTCAACACTTTCCTAATATCTCTCCCACCAAATTATGAAAATTTTGGATACTCTTTTTCTCTCTCTCTCTCTCTCACTCTCTCTCTTTCTTTATGACCCACTTGAACGAGTTCGGATTTGTTGGGATTTCAGCAACTTGCTGAAATCCCCAATGAAAATACGACGCGTGGCTATTTGATTATGAAATATTTTGGTTACCTAATTGAACCATTAGTGTCACTTAACTCATTCCCAAATATTTTTATTGTTTGCATTTGTAACTCTTTTTTTATTTATGATATCATTTTGTTTTTGCCTCCATTAATGTGTTGTACAAGTTCTATACCAAAGTCGGATTAATGGGCATTTCTTCTAAATGCTAAAACTAACTGGTTTCTTTGAAACTAATTAAAACTCGTCTCCTTTGTTTGGTTTACTGATCCCCATTTTTCTGATCTTTGAAAAAAAAAAAAAAAACCATTTTCTTAGGTTTAGAATTTAAAGAGATATCAATCTTGGATCTGTTCACAGGTTGATCTTTGTAGTTGATGACACCTTCCACTGTGAATAGAGAATGTTTCATACTAGAAAATGAAGCTTGTCATGATGTAGAGGAAGATGAATTATAGATACAAAGATTGGACTGTGGCCAAGCTTGTGCAAGTAAACAAGAAAAATAAAATA
>JAOXJP010172778.1:0-12637 GCA_025762735.1 Platanus orientalis
CCATTCATCACATTCAATTAATCGCAGCAGAATAGTAAGTTAATACCTCAACTGTATGCATATAAGATCCATAGTGAATTTGAAATATAAATCCTATAACCACCATTCAAACCATGATAAAAAACATAACAATCTCATACTAAAGTATTGAAACTGAAATCAACTAGCTATTACATCTTTTGAATAAATAACAATGTTTGAATTAAAATCTGAAACAATAACTAATCATCTTTCCATTTTAGCAACTAAGATCCACAATCCTCTAAGTATCATCTTTATTCCTGCTTTGACTTTTCTTCATCTTAGTTTCCTGCGCAGAATTTATTGAGTTTGAAAAATCCAATAGAAAAGATGCAATACTATATAGAAGGTAATGGCCAAGACTATAGCATGATGCAGATCAAAAAACATAAAACGAAGAAATAGATGAGACAATAAAATAACAGTTACAATACTAATTTCTCATATTACTTATACTATAATGTATATTATCAATCTTATAAACCTAGCATTCTTTTACCTTTGTTCTTTCATTCGTTTTCTTATCAATTTTCTTAACATGTAGCATTCTTACTTTTCTTCCTTAAATATTTTAGATTTCAATCTTTCTTTAAGTTTCACTTTCTTTTCATTATTTTATTCTTTCACGTAGCACTCAGACATTCACATACAACATTTTAGTAGTTTCGTGCCAAAGACAATGCATTACAATACGATGTCATATCATCCTATTAACTCCCGACAAAAGGATCTGTTCAAGCCTCGTTACCCACAGCAAAGGGTCTGTTCAAGCCTCATACCCTTGACGAAGGGTCTGTTCAAGCCTCATTACCCCTAGCGAAGGATTTGTTCAAGCCTCATTATCCCTATTGAAGGGTCTGTTTAAGTCTCATTACCCCCGACAAAGTGTCTGTTTAAGCCTCATTACCCCTAACGAAGGATCTAATTAAGCCTTATTACTCCCGGTGAAGGGTTAGCCCAAAAACATCACCTCGGCAAAAGGGTCACTGACACATAAGCTAGGTGTAATGAGCATCATCACCATAACCCTTGGATGATGAAGGGCTGGCATGGAAACCAAACAAAACATGTAGCTTTTCAGAGATCATATTTTTCATAAATTCATATAACAGAGTTAATAACTTTAATAATTTATATTGCAGAGATTATAATATTAACAATTTAATCATTCTATATATACTTACACTCTTACATATAGTAGTAACTTGATCTAGCATTTAACAGAACCATATTACTTTCAAAATAAGGATTTGCTTGACCATCTTAATATAATCGACAGATTTATTTCCAAAATCTTATGTTGTACATATAATTTACCCCATTAATCTTCTTTACCGATCATTTTATAACTCATATGTAGGTGTAAATAACATATAATAAGATTTAGCAATATGGTGATACATATACTATTTTTCGGAAAACGTTACTCATATACTTATGATTTCATGCCTGAATCAAGATAAAATATAGAGATTAGATGCAAGTTCAAAACACATATCTATAATAATTAAAATCCATGATTTTTATATAAAAATATCAAATTTTTCTTCATTTAGCCTTTTTCAAATTTCTTTTACAAAACTTTGGCTTTCAAAACTTAAGAAAACTCTTAAAAACATTTAGTATCTAAGAACCCTAGAGAAAAAATGATAGATTGCATAATTTTTACCTCTGTGTTGAATCACAACTTTGTTTCTAGCTTTGTTTTTCTAAAAATCTCTAAAATCTTTCAAACCCTAGCCGTTTCCTTATTTTTCCTTCTCTCCCTCTTCTTTTACCTATTTTTGGTGTAAAATGAGGGTATTAGGGGTTCCCTTATCATATTTATAGTGTTTGGGGTCGAGTTGGGAGGGTCCCACAATCCTCAAATTGAAAAAAAGTCATTTTTTCCTAAAAAAAAACATAATCTAGGTATTTAGATCGATCCTAGATTAATCCAACACTGTTCATGCATTTTACTAAGACCCAAGAGGTCCCAGTTTGATCTTGGATTGATCCAAATGGATAGGATTTTCTCAGCTTATACCCCTTAAACTAAAACACTCATAACTTTCTCTACACAACTCTAAATCAATCTACATTTGTTGGGTTGGAAACTAGACTTCAATACCTTTCTAACAAGGTATGGATCACCCTCTAATTCACTTGATATTCATGTTAGTGGGCCAGGGAAGTTACTCTAATTCTATGGGCCTATCAACACTTACTCCTTGTAGGAGAATTGTCATAACTTATTCTAGGTGGCTCATAATCACACTTTGTTTAATGGGTTGGAAAGTAGACTCTTAGATCTTTCTATAGATATATGATTTATGCTGTAATTCACTCAGGATTAGTGTTAGTGGTCCCGTTAAATTGCCTTAAATACGTAATCAGGATAACTCTCAAGCTTGACAAGTCTAAGACCTAACTTGAGTCTACGCTTCTAACTTGGTTTAATGGGTTCCTAAACCATTCTAAGGTCTGTATAAACATGTGAAGTGGAAAATTTACCCTTAAGTGTGTTATATTATATTTTTACCCTTTTAATGTAATGTGTGGTATTACAAAGTCCTCCATTAATCGCTTCACCTCAAACTTAAACCCATCCGAGAGGATGTCTTTAGAACCTGTCCTACTGGGAGGTGGGTTTCCTAAGGATACCTCTAGGAGGGTAAGAGGTGTGGTGCTTACCGTAGGTAGAGGCATTTACTTGTTTGCTATGGCTTTTCTACGTTGTGCCTTCTTTTTCTACAATCGAGTCTCTAGGGGAGCTATTATAGCTTGCTTAACTGTGCTTTGAAAAAAGAGGGTTGATTGTTATTATTTTGCAAGGTTCATTCTTTACATTCATTCATATTTGGTAGTCAGATACTTTTATAAGTGCATATGACATACAATTGAATTCATGTCCTTTAATTAACAATAAGATTTTTGCAAACAAAAACTTTGCACATGTATATACATATCAGAAGATGATTACAAAAGGAGCGGTACTTGCCCCAATACATAAAAATAGAAAGCATAAGATATAATCTAAAGATTGGTCATCACTGGAGGTGGTGGTGGAGGTGGCACTGGTTCGTAGCCCAAAGAGAAGATCTATTTTCTTAGCTTGTGAACCCATGATTGTATCCACTGATCTTATATGAAGGCCATGTTGTTGCTACACCTCATCTCGATTCCCAAATCTTTATGGGAAGACCTACTATCATTGAGCTCACTTTTTAAGAAGTGAATGAACTTGGATTGAGTCTTGTTTCAATGTTGGGTGCAATCGTATGAGACCTTGGCCTTTGTACGTAAATGTGTCTCAGCTTCTAAGCCAACCATGGTTTGGGCATGTAAAGCCCACTCCTCGGCTAAGTTCCCACTCCTCGGCTAAGTTTGACAATGCTTGCTCGTACTCTTTTTGAGTGTGAGAAAGTTCTATATATGATGAAGATGTTGATTCGGTGCATGACCTCTTGTTTGAAGAGGGGGATGCTATAGGGGTGGCAGATTGTATGATAGGCTTATGGAGAAGCCAATGCCCATAAGAGGATGTCATAGCTTACACTTTTGAAAATACTAGCTATGAATGGCAATCAACTCTGGTGTGCAAGTTGTCCCACAAGGTAGTCAGTATAGACTATGTATAAGTAGATGTACGATGATCAAGCTTGAAGATATCTTCAAAGACCATGAGGATATCGAAGAGATCTTGTCTGAGGGAAAATTATCAAAGGATGCATATGGGTACATAAGGAGTGCTCTAATAGACTCATGTGATAACCATGTATGTGTGGTCCTTGGTTTCCAGGATTGGGTAACGTGCTTTATGCCACTTGACTTGCTAAGTGATTTGTTCAAGGAGCACAGCAGCTAGAAGGCTCTGATAGCTAAGTGTTGTTGTTTTGATCAACAAGGGGTGGTTGTTGACATGTATTTATACAAGAATCAAATCACAAGACACATAAGTTGGAAAAGATGAAAGGATGGTCACATGTTCCCTCAGCCGAGCCTGTAAGAAAGCTAACAACCATATAACCAACCTTGACGATGTCAAGCACAATGAGAGAGACTAGAGATAGTCTCGGATATAATCATGGGTGCAAGGGTCTTCTTCTACAAATGTTGCCCTAAGATATCAAGTAGAACACCATTGATATGATGATGGCTATGTGATAGCAAAAGTTGTCCTAGGACGACCATGGTGAATGCTTTGAACTTGATGGGGTTGGCAAAATCACCAACTTTCTTCCTACTTCTTTCTAATAGAAGGTCAAAAGGGTAGTGTAGATATTCTCCTATAGCTTCCTTAGATAGGGAGGCTTTGGAGATATTCAATGCATGAAAACCTTTGAGATAGCTAGGCTTGTGGATCGAGATTATGACACCAATGCCGAGATAATGTTCCTAACCTAGGAAGGACTCGAGCTCCTCGATAGTGGGTGTAAGCTCTTGTTCTCCAAAGGGGAAAACCATAGATGACGGGTCCCAAAATGAAATGGCTGCCTTAACAGTGGCCAATCTAAGTTCATTTATGCTAAAGCCAATGTCGCCCCAAACCGGCTTTGATTCTTCCAAACTTCCTGTTCTTCGGGGGGAAGGGCGATTAAGGCATTTGCAAAGTTTACGGAGATGGTGGAGTATGAATCTAATTGTACAGACCTACGATCCATGTCTGTAAGCATAAGTATGAACAAAAGGTTAAAAATATCATTTCAAAGTTTAAAGCAATATTCTATAGAAATTAAGCCTAACACCTGAATTTTATTGAATTAAAATTTAGGCGTTGAAGGCACGATTAGGCGTTGAAAGCAATTACAACTTTTAAATGGCCCACAAACGTGCCTTCGTCTTTTTGTGTTTTCATTTGACTCCAGTTACAAATGAAGGAGAGAGCTTGAGAACGTCTTTTTTCCTTATTCATTTTCTAAATTTTTGCAAAAATCCATCTTTCCACTCCTTCCATCATGAGCTAAGGAGGATCAAGATGGCGTTTTCCACTTCTCTCGGCCCAAGAGAAAGCATTATGGAAGACTCTAGTGGCAGATGAGGTGAGTTTTGGTTTGGTTTATTGATTAAATTTCCATTTTTATGAGTTTTTCAAGTTCTTTGAACACATTGTTTAAGACTTCATGAATTTCTTTGATTTTGTATATTTCGTTAGATTTTCACGAATATATTTAGCTTTAAAATTATTTAGAAGCGACTACTTTGCTTTGTTCCTTCATTTTGAAATAAGTTTGATGAGTTTTTTTCCAAGTTTTTATTGATTTCCATATTTTCCAATGCCTAAAAGTCATAGCCCTAAATTATAGGCGTAACACCTAAATTTTCAATCTTTTAAAATCTAGCATTGAAAATTCAGGCATTAACCTAAATTTCAGGAGTTTGTAAAAATTCAAGTGTTAGGCCTGAGACCTAGAATTACAATTTCTAATTTTTTTATTCTTTTTGGTTTCTTTTAGGTTCTCTTTATTCTTAAACATTGTTTTAACAAATTTTTATGTATTTTCTTTTGTAGACTAGGGGGAGGGTAGAGCAACATGGCTCCCGGTCTGGGGTCCAGACATTATGGGGGCAGATGTGCTCCAATGTGCAAGACAAGGTGTGGGCATTAGGATTTGGCCCTTTTCTGAGTCTGCCCGTGCTAAAGGCATGCAAGGCACTGATGATGGCCCTAGCTAAGAGGTGGTCACCAGTTACCCGCACCTTTCACCTTCCTATGGGAGAGATAAGCATGCCTCCCATAGACTTCATCATGATTACTGGCCTTTTGATGGACGGCACGCCACCACCTACCAATAATGATTTTGACACGGAGTTAGTGGCGAGATGCATAAGGCCGTAACTCATGGAGTACTACAAGGGCACGAAGGGTGTCCTCCCTCCTAGTTCAAGAAGAAGTATATGTGGGCTACCAATCAGAGCACACCGGCAGAGATTGACTTCTCCACTCACACCTTCCTCGTCTACATGCTAACCCGCTATATCTTTTACAAGAAGAGCAACTGGGTCTACTTCCACTTGTTGCCAGTATTGGAGGATTTGGATGTAATCGGCACTCGTTGTTGGGGTAGGTCCACTCTCGGGTGGATGTACGCCAACATGAGTAAGATCTTGGCTAGGCAGGGCCCTTATTCTTTCTTGGGGTTATACTTTTTGTGGGAGGTATAACCCATTTTTATTTTGTTTATTTCTATCTTTTATTCTTTCATTTACTTTCTTTCTTTCGATTTTTAATGACATTGACTTATGGATTTTCTATTTTGCAAGTGTGATGTTACGAACACTTTCCATCCTTGGCCCCTGTGTGGAAGGGTGAGGAGGTGTTCCCTTTCCCCTGCGTTGCAAGGTGGAAGGTTTCGAACACCCATCACAAGGTCCCCAAACCCATCTCCACCTTTCAACGAGAACTGGACCTCTTGACCGCTACTCAAGTAAGTACACAATACTCTGCTTTATTTGACTTTGTTTATTTTGAAAATCATTATCTAACTCTTATTGTGCTTTGTGCTTTGTGCAGGTTAAGTGGTGTCCATGGACCCGATGGGTCTTGGAGAGGGATACTTCCATGGACCATACCTCATCCTAGACTTGGTCTCGTTAGAGGATCATATTGGTTGCCATCAACGACATCACCATGTACCTCGGGGAGAGATGTTGGCCCCAGGTCAGGGTAGGAGTGGAGGATTTTATGGTCCCACACTCACCTCCCCGGGTCATCGATGCCGAGGGAGAGGCAGGCAGAGGAGAGATAGGCACTGATGCCTCAGTCTTCCTGGACTAGGCCAGAGACTACAGCGAGTGGTGGACCACTCAGTCTTGCGGTCCTTTAGGTAGCTCCATTGACCCTCAGGTGAGTTTATTTTATTCTTTTTGCAAAACTTTGTTATATTTCATTTACTTTTCTTTTCTTGTAAAACATTTGATGATATTTAACTTGTTTGGCTTTATCATGCAGTCGAGGCCCAACCCATAGAGGAACCCGCTGTAGCTGAGCTAGACCTGGTAGGGGTGATACCTGAGGAAGTGACTATGACCAACCTTGAGGGCAGGGTTAGCAAGGAGCCATTGCCTGATGCTGAGCTCCTTGAGGGGTGGATACCTCCAAAGACAATGATTCAGGTATGATTTGGTTTATTTTAGTAATGTTTCTTTAAAACTTGTGAATTTTAAGATATCTAATAAAGTTTGTGTACTCATTACAGGTTTTGAGGGAGGTGTACTTGAGTGCCCTCTAGAAGCTGGCGAGGTGTTTTTCCTTCTTGAGGCAAAAGCACCAAGACCATTTAACAGAGGTTGTGGCCTTGAAGGAGAGCCACAAGAAGGAGGTCTGGGAGGTAAAGATGAAAAGTTAATTTCTTTTTTCAAAAACATTTGTTAAAGATTTTGAGATATGTTTTTTTATTGTTTTACAATTTTAGAGGTAGATCTCTGTTCTTGGGGATGTGGGTGGTGACGCAGGGGACACCGACATGCCCTCTGCTGAGGTTGGGGTGGAGCCTGAGGTGCATACACAACTGGTGCCTAGTGGTGTCGTAGAGGTGGCTCCTTTGCAGACAGATGATAGTCAACTCAGGACTAGAGACAACATTGTCCATGGTTGGGGTGATGACGCTATCCGTTTTAGCTGGGGTTACTTCTACACCCGCTGGTCAAAACATATGGGGAGGAAGGGGACTGTGGAGCAGGTGGACAGTGACTTTGACAACTGACTCGAACAGATGGGATTTTTTTTAATTTTTAATTTTTTATTATCTGTTGAGAGATGGACTCAAATTGGTTATGTACATTTTAATTTTGAATGGCTTGGACGTAATTATTCATTTTCTGTTTTACAGAATGGTTTGCATTTTATTTCATTTGTGGGACATCTACCTAATCTCTGCCTTCGCATTATGTATATTAGGCAAAATGGGTGAGAGATACCCAAACTTAGATAAGAAAGTAAAATCTGGTCTTAATTATCTAAAAAATAATTTTGACTAATTTTAAAAGTTGGACATGAATTTCTGGTTCTTTTTAGTCAATCATGCAAGCAAACATTCATAATCTGGCAAACAATTCCTAGAGATAAACCTCTAAGCTATTGAGTGTAGCCTAAATAAGTCTAACCTAAAAATGACTAAATATGCATGCTTCTTTGAGATTTTAAAAGATAAGTGTATCAGTCGAAACATCTCCCCAAAAAAGATCGGATCATGGGATAATAACTAGGTTAGGTAACTCGGAATGGCCACGCTAACATAGCAACAACTGCTCAAACGTTGTTCCCATCCTATGTGGTGTTCTAGTGTCGGTCCATTGGTAGGTAATGACCAAGATATGGCTCATGAGAGTGATGTATTGGTGCAATGTTATGTCCTTGGACTCATTTTATGAAGATATAAAAAATAAAAAAGATGTATACATACAAGTTGATTCAAATGTGAATTTAGTCCTACTAACTACTTCAAGCTATCCTAAAGCTAAAGTGAGCATGTTCTCTATCCTAAGCATGAGAATTTAGAATGAGTGTTAAAGATGGAATGTTATCCTAACTAACTAATGGAATGACCTAAGTCTAATCCAAAATAAGTAGACATGTGAGAAAGCAAGTATACATGTGAGAATATGTATAAACAATGTAAAGCATATATTTAGCATATTTTAAGACGTGTACATGTAGAGATTAAACACATCCTTAGCGGAGTCACCATTCTGTGGACATCGGGGTCTAGGGGGTTCGGATTCCCCCACCCGCCTATGTCTTTTAGGCCTACTCTTCAGCATGAGATGCCAATGCATGAGAGGTTGCTAACCCTTTTATGGGAAGGTTAGACTTTTCTTGGAATCGCCACCAACTCGAGGTTAACTGACGAAGTTGGACATCGGTTCTCCTTTTCTAGGAAGAGAAGTCTAGACCCGTGGGTCAAAGGTTTTAACTCTTAATACTAGTCTACATTCCTGAGATAAATGGTAAGTTGCTTAGTTGCATTTGGGGAAGGTGTTGGCACCCCAAATACCCGCCATTTTAGGGCGGCTTCTCTCATTCATACATGTCTTAAATTATGTTAATAGTTTATGCTTGTGAATACTATGAGTTGTTGTTTTCTAGATTTTTCTCAAGCTTAAGGCCTAAACTTACCTCCAGGGATTGAATTTTCAATGCCTGAATTTAATTTAGGGTGAAATTCAGGTGTTAGTTCCTAAAAAATCCAGAAACTACCTTTTAAACCAATTTATTTTAATTATAGGAGACCCCTCATGGGCAAGACTCTTAGAGGGATGATGGACCCCTCCAAAATTTTGTTCATTGGCTGGCTTTTTAGGGCTAGACTTAACCTTGACATAAAGGGGAGAAAAGAAAGAGATTGTGTTTTTTTGTGTTTCAAGCTTAGTACCTGAATTTTAACTCAACACCTGAATTTAATTCTGGGAGAAATTCAAGTATTGAAAGCTGATCAAATCAGCATTTTGATGTAGTCTTTTAGGGTGGTTTGGTGGGTCCTAGTGATGTGGGACCTTTGGGTTAGGTTAAGGGATGTTTCGAAGGGTTACATTGTGCAACCCTAGGGGACATGGCATTTACTCATGTGGAGATATGCTCTTCTAAAGAGGGCAACTTGGTCATCTATCATAGGCCTAACGCTTATTTTTTAGTCTAACGCTTGAATGTTCAATGCTTAAATTTAATTCAAGGTAAATTCAGGCATTAGGTATTAGGGTCAACAACCAACCTTGGTTTTTGGACCACACAGGTGGGGCCTAAAGGGGTAGGGTTCTCCTAGGTCTTTACACTAAACCTAGGTTGCACCACACTTAACTATTTTTAAAAAATATGATTTTTAACCCAGGCTTGACACCTAAAATCCACTCCAACACCTAAATTTCCTTCTCAACGCCTGAAATTAAATTCAGCCATTTAGAGAGAAATAAGGACCATAAAGGTGCTCATGCACAGGATTTGATCTTAGAGAGTTGGAATAGCCAGGGGATAGGTTTAGGGAAAGTTAGGGCTCTCAAGGGTGGGTCCTAGATCTTAATGCCTAACCCTTAATGCCAGTTTGTTCAACGCCTGAATTTTATTTCCATAAAATTCATGCATTAGTTACTGAGAGTAAATCCAACAGCTAGATTTCTTGAATTTGGGACACTTAGGGTTTTGAGAAAAATCTAAAATTAAGCATGATGACAGGAAATATACAGAGGAACAACATATCCAAAATTTGTCTCAAGATAATTTCTTCAAAATTTAAACGAAAATTGATTATAAATTAGCTGAACCTAGGTCACACCCGACCCAAATTTTGGGGTATGTTTAGGGGGCCATCTCGAGGCCTTTTACATATTAAAAATCATTAAATTAAATATATAACTAGGCATATGTATCTACTGTAACATATTAAAATTTGGGATCCAACATATCAATAAACAATTCACAATAAATTCTACACTAAACATGCTCAACATTAAATCAAATAAAGGTTGTTGAGCCTCTATTATGTAAACTCGAATTAAAGCAGTTAGATTTCATAAATAGGACAACATAACGACTTAATAAATGAGCATGTGAACATGGGAACAACCAAATTGAATTGTGTTTAGGCTTACCTTAAACCAACTAGGGCTTGAGGTTGAGAAATTTCCCCTTTTTCTTCTTCTTCTTCCTCTTCTCTTTTTTTTAGGGTTTCTAGTTGCCAACTTCTTGTTGCAAGAAATTGGGGCTATTTATAGCTCCAATATGAAGTGGTGAAGGGTGGGAATTGAACCTATAGATATCTAAATGGAGGGCTAGGATTTGTTTAGGAATGGGTAGCTAGGATTAGGAATTTATTTTTGGTGCCTTAGACAAGGGAAGGGCTAGGATTAACTCATATATCTTAGGTAGAGGCTGAGGAAGAGAGTGTGATTGTTCACTTGGATTGGTGAGGTGGACAAAGGGGTAGATTAGGAGGCCATTTTGTAAGGTGTGATAGGTTGTAAATATCAAGGGAAGGCACTTAGATGCCATTTAGGGGGACCTAGAGGGAACACTAGGGATTTGAAATTCAGGTCCTAGATCTAAGGGTGAGGGTGCACATGGGAAAATCTCAATCCAAAGGCTAGCAAATTTAGGGATAAGGTTTGAATGCATTAAATGCCATTAATGAGCTAAGGTTGAAAAGTCTTAGCTCATTAATGTGCATTAAATGTTTTTAGGGTTTTTGAACCCTCATTGTGTTGTAAACTCCTACAAGCGCTCAAGCTCGAAAATCAAAAAACTCCTGCTAGATTTTTTGTCGACCTTTGTCATAGGCCATGTTTGTGGGATTTAAAGCTTGGGGAGTCCTAAAGCTATAGAAACTAATAAATTGACTATTGGATTCCTAGGTAGTTGTTAGAGGATTTTCGAAGTAGGGTCACTTGGAGAGATTAAGTTTCTATAGCTGCCTGAAGGCTAGTGGAATTGAGCTGTCAGACATTCTCTAATGCTCGAGTTTGTGAAATGATATTTTGAAGGCAAGGTGAAACTGAAAAAATGAGTCTAACCTTGCCACATTCCGAGTCTAGGAGAATTTTTTTAGGGCATTCCGTGTGCCAAATATAGACGGAAAGTGCTTTATCTCAGCTTGAGCATAAATAATTGTTAGGAATAAATGATTTCTATAATCCAGTGCAACTTTGATACTTTAGAGGTCCTGGATTTACTGTGGGTTAGCCATTAACAAACTGAATTTTTGAATTTTGGTAAAATCCTAGGAGTCAATCAAGCACCTGACTTTTAGACCTAATTTATTGCTCTTTTTGGAGTATTTAAGGAAATCTAAACATATAAGTTCCACGAAAGCTCACATTCCTTAGAAAGTTTTTTGAAGGTCTCATGATTCTAGAAAGATGGACACCAACTAATCCTGGTTTAGAGGTCTAGAGAACATTATGGCTCCATATGAGCAAAATGCAGCTAAATAGTGTTTTGACCCCTTAGGGAAGATTTGTGATTTCATAGAGATTCAAGATTTCAAAATTCTTTTCTCCGATCTGGAGATTTGAAGCTAAGGTTGAGGCCAAGATATGGTGATCAACCTTTTTAGATTCGAAGATCGGATGAATCTTTGAGAGCTTTTTCAAAGGTCATTTCTTAGTGAGGGTCATCATAAGTTGAGAAATTGGTTATTGCCAATATCGAGCAATATTTATTCTATGTTGAGTTTCTTATAATTAGGAGAAGCAATGATGCATAGGATCTGAAATTACACCATTCAGATAATGGGAGGAGCTTTGGGGATCCTTCAAGGGCCCAGAGGAAAATTCTCTCAGGTGAAAAGGGTAAAATGATAATTTTTTGTCCACGGGTTGAAAAATGTGAAAATGAGGTCGCCTATGATGCTTCATGACAAGAAGGCTTATATAGGTGAGAGAAATTTAGTTATCTGAGTGGTAGATAGTGAGTTCTAGGCTTTTGAAGGCAAAAGGGTAAAATGGTAATTTTTTCACCTATGATGCTTTGTTTTGCTTTGCTAAGGGAAGACTTGTAGAGGTGGAAGAAATTCCAGATAACATGTGTAGACTCTAAGCCAAGGATGCTTAGAGTCTTGATGCCTAGATGCTATTATGTTGTCCTTATTCTATCAACTAACCCGAGTCAAAATTTGGGTACTGACTGAAACATTAGGCTCAACGGGGC
>JAOXJP010172789.1:0-12636 GCA_025762735.1 Platanus orientalis
TCTAAAGCTGAGGAAATCATGAACTCGGTTCTAGTAGGTAGAGAAGGCACAGATGAATTAATTTGGATGCCTAATAGTGATGGCTAGTTTTCAACAGCTAGCACTTGGGATATCATTTGAGTAAAGGCCCTTGTGGTGCAAGAGATGGACTGGGTTTGGCATGGTAAACTACTGAAGAGGATCTCTATTTGTACCTGGAAGGCTTTTTTAATTTCCTGCCAGTCGATGACAGAGTACAAAAGGTTGGCATCTCGATGGCGTCAAAGTGTGATTGCTACAGTAGGGGTCATTGGGAATCTGTGGATCATGTTTGGAGCCGTGGGGAGGTGGCGTCTAAGGTGTGGAAACTAGTGGAAGTGGAGTTTGGAGTTCCTGGTTTGTAGGCTGGTAGCTGGAGGGCATGGATGGCTAACTGGTTTCACTATGCGAGGAAGTCGTCTCTGTGTGGGTAGATGCTTGGTCTCCTACCAAGTGCGATAACGTGGAGGTTGTGGTACCATTGGTGTAAGGCTCGGATGGAGGGGCAGACGGACTCAACTGCTAGTATTTGGCTAGTTGTGAAGGCGTGCCTTAGGAATATTGCAGTCCAGTTGCAGAAGCCGATTACTGCTTCAGACCAATTGGTGCTTCGAACTTTAGATTTTCAGGTGGAGTCTGTAGAGGCGCATGCTTCATGTCTTGTGCAGTGGAAGAGACCAGCGGAGGGGAGAGTGAAGCTTAATGTGGACGGGAGTTGTAGGGGCAATCTTGGCCGATGTAAGGGAGGGGGTGTGGTATGGGATTCTCATGGAAGATTTGTTGTTTTCCTAGGGCAGGGCATAAATAATTCATTTGAGTTGAGAGCTCTACTTTCGGGTTTGGAGCTGTGTAGGGAGCTCGGGTTCTTGCATATAGAAATTGAGTGTGACTCAAAGGTGGTTGTGGATTAGATTACTGCTAGGGAGTGCTCGGTTTAGTATCTTTGGGACTATTGGGGCTCGATTATGCAGTTGCTTGATGGTATTAATTTCTCTATCGTGCATCAATATAGAGAGGGGAATGGAGTTACAGATTTTTTAGCGCGATGCGGGGAGGGAGGCCTAACGAGGAGATTTGAGGCCATAGATTTGCTTCCTACTTTGGTGAGAGGGATGTTGCGGATGGATAGTTTGGGATTGCCTAATTTTCATACATGGTAGTTGATAGTTGTTTTCTCATTCATTTGTTGGCTAGGGGTATACGTGCGAGTATTTTTTACTGGTTGTGGTTTTTTTGGTTGTGAATGTATAAGGTTTTCCTCCGCCATAAGTGAGGGTTATCCAATAAAGGTCGGAGGTTCCGTCCTCCGTCATTGAAAAAAAAAAGTGTGTGTGTGTGTGTGTGTGTTATATGGTAAAATTTTAAATATTAATCATTTAGGGGTTTAGAGAGAGAGAGAGAGAGATGAAGTATGGGAAGTTATAAATGTTAGAAAATATGGGTTAAAGACTCAATATTTTGAATCATTTAAAGTTGTATCCAACAAATACAACAAAGAAATTTACAAAAAAATAAAAATAAAAAATTGCCCATAAAATAAGAGCAGGTTGGATGAGGAGGTGTTTTTAAAGTGTCGTGCCATCAATGCACCAATACATACCACTAAAACTTAAAAGTAAAATTTTATGAGATTTCTAGAACAATCCATGCTTTTATGGAGTAGAATGTAGGACTAAAAAAAATCCATAAAACAAGAATTTTGAATCTTTTTAAGTTGTATCCAAAAAATACAACAAAGAGATTAAAAAAAATTGCCCATAAAATTAGAGGGGCCGAGATGAGGTGCTGCTTTTAAAGTGTTGTGCCATCAATGCACCAATACATACCACTAAAACTTAAATGAAAATTTTATAAGATTTATAGAAGACAATTTGTGCTTTTATGGAGTAGAATGTACGATTAAAAAAATCCGTAGAACAAGTGTAGTTAAGGTAAGGATGTTGAGATGAATGAATAACAATAGTAAAAATAACAGAATAAAAAATAATGCATTCATGGGAACTTAGTGGTAGCACCAATACATACAATACAAGGGAAATGATGCAACTATGATGGTTGGATTATGTGCAACAAAGACCAATACCTGCACTAGTAAAAAGGAGTGACATGACACAAGTTGGTTGAAAGACAAGGGAAACCCAAAAAGATTTGAATTAAAATAGTGAGAAAATAATCGTGTTAAAGAATTAATAGATGATATGATCCTAAAAATAGGTCTATGGTGTTAGAATAATGTTTGTTGAGTTGACTATTGACTAATTTTAAAGCATGAACAAAGGTCTATTACTCTAGAATTGATTGATTAAAGAAGAAAAGTTGGCTTTATATGATACATTGTCCTTAAAAATGCTTGAGTTAAACACAACCTTAAAGGGAAACTCTTCCCATCTTCTACACACAACCCCAAAGGGTATCTTGATTAAACTATCTTATACACACAACCCTAACGGGTATCTTGGTATAATTAAAGCCACGGTTATCTTGATTAAACAAGATAACCTTGGATTGAATTATACCAAGCTCCATAGAACATAAAACTCTCTTCCCATCTTTAACACACAACCCCAAAGGGTAGCTCTCATATACTGTAAATTCCAATAAAGTCTAAGCAATGCTTAAACTTAAATACAGAAAGTGTGTAAAACCCCACGTTTCACTTAAAGGGTAAAAATATAATTTAATACATGTAATGGTAAAATTATAATTTTACATTCTTAGATAAACTGTAGAATGGTTTAGGAACTCTTTGGACCAAGTTGGAGGTGTAGATACCAAGTTGGACCCAGAACTTGCCAGGTTCAAAAGTTTCCTAAATGCGTATCTGGGGTAACTTCACGAGTGAGACTGTATCAACCCAATATGAATTAGCTTACTAGTCATATATCATTAGAAATATTTATGAGTATACTTTCTAATGCATTAACCGGTGTGTAATTACGAGTTTTCTATAACAAGTTATGACAATTCTTTCACAAGAAGTCTATGCTGACTGGCTCATAGATTTAAGGTAACTTCATATGCACACTTGTACTAATCCCGAAAGAATTAGATTACAAACCATACACCATTGGAAAATGATTCATGTATACTTTCTAACACTTTAAATAGTGCACAAATATGAGTTTCCTAGAGGAAGTTATGGTCGTTTTCGTAAGATGCGTCACAACTGAGAATTTTTTTTTTTAGGGATGATCTGTATGAATGATTGGTCATACAGAAACCATGATCGATCATAGCAAACATACACAAAGAAAACACTATATGATTGGTCATTGAGTCCCAATGATCAATCATTGACCTATGATCGATCATTGGGCATCAATGATAAGTCTTGGAGGGAAAAAATGCTGAAAATGTGAAATTTTGAGATTTTTGTCAAAGTTTTCACCCCAAAGCATGTCTGACACGTGTCGAACACTATAGAATCATAGAATGACCTTATATGATGAATTTTTTACACAAATTACACCTCATTTGAATCTAAAATAAAAAAGAAGAAAAGATAAAGGAAAGAAAAATTATAGGAGAGAGGAAGAAGATCCCCAATTCGGTAAGATGAACTCATATATTGAAGAATGTGATCAATTCCTCTATAATTTGTAAGATCTTAGTGTTCTTATGGTAGATATTCATTGTTTTACATAGAAAGAAATAATTGAATTTTGAAGGAAGCCTTCCAAGGAGAAAAGAGAGAATTATGAAGAAAAGTCATTGTTGTAAGTAGTTATACATTAAGTATTTGAATTCTTTTTCTAGGATTTTAGAATTTCTAGTAGATCCTAGATTATTAATTGATTTCCATGAATGAATGGAGTTCCTCTTGTTTTAGATCTATATATTTTTGGAGAGTTAGTAATTATGCAATAAGTATTTGAATCTTCCTTCTTAGGATCTTAGAAATGCTCATTGATCCTCCATTGTTTATTTGTGATTAATCTTCTTGATCCTCCATTGTTTATTAGTGATTGATCTTCTTGATTCTCCATGGTTGATTGAAATTTAATCCCCCTAAATGAATTTGAATTCCTCTTAATTAGGATTATAGAATCTCATATCGATTCTTAATTGTTGATTGATTGGTTCCTACTAATGATTTAATGCCTTGTATTATTGATCTATCATGTTCTCAAAAAGTAAGTAATGATCCAAAGAAAAATTGAGATGTTCTTCCTATGATCTTAAGATTTCTATTTAATCCTAAACCATTGATTGACTTCCTTATGACATCAATCTAAAAGTTTTTCTTAAGTATGTAATGGTTTTATGGAGATTGTGAACAATTTCCCCTTTAATGTTTAGATCTATGAACTGGTCCATGGTTACATGAAGAATTGAATTGGTTGTGAGAAATTTAGAGTGAATTATCATATTTTATTGAATCCTAATGTCCAATTGTGGATCTACCTTATTTTATTTATGTTCCGTTCTTGATGTCCATAATGTTTCCATGGTATAATTGAATCTATGCAATTCCTTTACTATTTACCCAATTGTTCCATGATATGTCTTGTTTTCAAGTCGTTAAATGCAAAGATATTGATTAATTGTTGTCTTATATCAGCATTTAATGGAGTTGTTAATTATAGATCATTGATTATTGTTCATAACTCTTTAAATTCCCTTATGAGCATCTTTCCTAGTGATTGTTTACAAGAAATCATTGATTTGACTATCTCCTTAATGTATTAAATGAAAAGTAAAAGTGTAAAATTCGAAAAGTAAAGTTGAATTATGCTCATAATATGAATAATAAAGTGAGAAGATTAAAAGACCCTATCACTGGGGGTTAATCAATGACAAGATCCTATCAGTGGGAGTTAATTAATGACCAAAAAATGTTAAGACCCTATCACTGGGGGCTAATCAATGAAAAGATCCTGTCATTGAGAGTTAATCACTGACAAAGAACGGTAAGACCCTATCACTAGGGGTTAATCAATGACAAGATCTTATCATGAAGAGTTAATCAATGAAAAGATCCCAACCACTAGGGGGTAAACGATAGCATAAGAAAATGTGAAGATTGATAATGTTCAAGTTAGTAAAGAAATGAGTATGGAATAAAAATGAATGAAATGATGAGAATTTATCCATACAATAAAAGAAATGAAATGAAATGTAAAGTTAAAGTGATGTACACGGGAGTAAGAAAAAAAAGAAAAAGAAAAACAAGAACCAATATGATGAAAAGTATAAGAGAAAACAAAGTGAACAAATCGAGAATTGTATGACAAAGAATTAAAGTAAAAAAAGTAAGTAAAGACTATAATGTAAATGGTATAGAATGAATGCACATAAAAAAACGAAAAGAAGAATACACATAAGGAAGTTTACATGAAAGTCTTAAAAGATGCAGCATGATTATTTCTAAAGTTGTTACTCTCTTTGTTATCTCAGTTTACATGCTCATGTTATCATGTGTATCATGTCTAACTTACTTTCTACTTCAAGTCTTTTTGTATAATTACAAATTGAGCTTGTCAAGCTCACCCCAATTGACACCCCATAGATTGAGCTATTGGAGGGATCGCACACCCGATGTTTATTCTTAGAAGACACAACTTATGAAGAAGAGAAAATTCTATGATGAGAGAAGATTTTATTTTAGTGTTTCCATTTTAAGAAGTTGTAATAAAGATATTTTGCAATAGTACTCTTATAGAGCATTCATGGGAGATAATGTACTTTGATTGATTATGGTTGAAGTTTGATTAGATTATCATGTTATTTTACATTATAATAGAGTTTACATTGAATCTTTATGCTTAAAGGTAACTATTCCACTGTGAAGATTAGATAAAATTATGAGAATATGAATGTTGCTTATTTTCCATTGCACATAGATGATAAGATGTTTTGATTGTGAATATTATACATTTTTGTTGCATTTTGTGAAGAATAATATATTAAAAAGAATGATGTGATGTTCAGAAAAATAAGGTGTATATAAATGATATAAAGAAAGAAGTTTGACAAGAGCTTAGATAAATCAAGTCATATCTTGAGAATCATAGGTGGGTCTCGGGATGTAGATTAATCTATTCATGGTCGAGTCACATTGTCACAAACCCGGGTTACATGTTCTCAACGAAGTTAACCCGACTTGAACTACGAAAGACCAAACACTAGCTCGGGTCGTGAAAAAGTGACTTAGTTATCATGTTTGCTAGATTATTTGTTGTGTTAATCTTCTTGACAACAATGTGGCCCTATGAGATAATCTCACGAATGAAGTGATATTTGACGTCAATGTGTTTGGTTCTCTCATGATTCATTTGAATTTTAGTTCAATGTATAACACTTTAACTATCACAATGTAAAACTGTCAAACCTTTCTTCTAGCCCAATTCACCAAGAAAGCCTCTCAACCAAATAGCCTCAATTGTTGCCATATATTCTACCTTAGTAGTGGACAAAGCAACTGTAGCTGAAAATGCTTCTTTCCAACTAACCGCGTAACCCGAAAGAGTGAAGATATAACCAGTTAAAGATCTCATCTTGTCGTGAGCACTTGCATAATCAGAATCTACAAATCCAGCCACATAACCATCAATTCCACTGGTTTTATCAAAGAACAAATCTCAAATACCCAAGTATCCATTTAACTGCTTGCCAATATGCCTGCCTTGGATGTCCCATATATCTACTCACAAGACTAGCAACATGTGAAATGTCAGAATGAGTGTAAACTATACCATATACAAGGCTCCCAACTACACAAGAATACGAAAAACGAGATATGTACTCCTCAATCTGTGGTGAAAAGTCTGTTAAAAGTCTAAAGTAATTTGCAAGTTGAATGCCCATAGGTTTAGAATCCTGCATACCAAAGCGTCCAAATACCTTCACAAAGTAGTTATTCTATGATAAGTACAACTTTCATGCTTTTCTATCCATGCAAATCCATATCCAAAATTTTCTTTGTTGCCCCTAAATCTTTCATCTCAAACTCACCACTAAGCTGAGCCTTTAGCTTGTTGATTCCATACATGTCATTAACATCAATAAGCATGTCATCAACATATATTAACAAGTACACAAAAGAACTATATGAAAACTCTCTTAAATAAACTAAACTATCATACTAACTTCTAGAAAAGTCATTGCCAAGCTGAAAGTGTCAAACCGCTTATACCATTATCTAGACAATTGTTTAAAGCTATACAAAAACTTTTTCAACGAGTCAACATGGTCTTCTTTATATGAGATAACGAACCCTTTGTGTGATGCATGTAAATCTGCTCCTCAAGCTCACCATGTAGGAAAGTTGTAGTCATGTCAAGCTGCTATAGTTTTAAGTTAATCATAACAACCATGGCAAACAACACACGTATAGAACTATGCTTCATAATTGGTGAGAATACTTTATTAAAGTCTACACCCTTTTTTTGACCATAGCCCTTTTCCACTAAGCGTGTCTTGTTTTTTACATATTCAACTCTTAGAGTTCCTTCTTTTCTTTTGTAAACCCGTTTACAACCAATAATCCTCTTTTCATAGGCACTTTCACTTACTCCCAAGTTTGATTTTTATGGACAGGCTCAATCTCCTCATTCATAGAAGCAATCCACTGTGTATACTCACTGCTTGTGATAGCTTCATGGTATGTGAAAGGTTCTTGACATTCAATAGTTTTTGCCACCGTCAATGAATAAGAAATCATCTCTGTATAGCTACTATACCTCTAAAATGGTATAATCACTCTCCTCTGTCTTCTAGTGGCAACATTATATTGTTGTTTTTCTTATGCATCTTCCTTCTCACTAGGATATTGCTCCACTTCATCAATGGGACGAACGAAAGTGCCATCTTGCCTTTTTTCTAAAATTTTATGTTTTAGCTCCACCTGTTCGTTGACACCATGATCTCTATTTGCATCAATGTTTTCTTTTTTCGGATTAAGCATGTCAGACTCATTAAAAGTCACATATCTACTAATAAGAAACTTGGGTGACTTAGGATCAAGACACCACAACCTGTATTCCTTTATCTTAGATGCATTACCTAGAAAAATACAATTCTTAACTTTAGGTTCGAGCTTACCTTCAGTCACATAAGCATAAGCAAGACATCTAAAAACCCTCAAGCTAGAATAATATGTAGGAGTGCTAGACCATACGTCGCCAGACCTCTTACACTCAATGGCCATCAATGGAGACCTATTCACCAAGTAGCAAGCTATGAAAACTACCTCAGCCCAAAATTCTTTTCCCAATCCAACATTATAGAGCATACACCAAGCTTTCTCAAGAAGAATCTTGTTCATGCATTCTACCACACCATTCTTCTAAGGCGTATGTTTAATTGTAAGATGCCTTATAATCCCCTCATTCTTGTAGATCTGTAGAACTCACCTAAACAAAACTCTAAGCCATTATCGGTTCTCAGTTGCTTGATATTTTTGAATGTTTGCTTCTCAATCATAATCTTTCATCACTTAAAGTTGAGAAACACTTCATCCTTATGCTTTCAAGTAAATTTTCAGACCTTCCTTGAGTCGTCATCAACGAAAGTTAAAAGATAACATGAACTATCCTTTAAAGTAACATGAGATGGGTCCCAAAGATCAGAGTAGATGTATTCCACTGTACCCTTAGTCTTATGAATAACCAAACCAAACTTAACCCTACATTATTTCCCGAACACACAATGCTCCCAAAAGTCTAGCTTCCCTATTTTTTGGCCATAAAGAAAGCCTTGCTTGCTCAACACTGTACACCCTCTGACTCATATACCCAAATTGCATATGGTATAGGCGGATAATATCAGCATTTGAATTTGTCGATGATAAAACTACTATTGCACCTGAAACTATGCTTCCCCGAAGGACATAAAGATTATCATTCATTTGTCTTTTCATCACCATAAAAGCATTTTTTTCACCCTCAAAACTACACATTTAGTGCTACACCTACACCTATTGGAGTCAAGAGCACCCAAAGATATGAAATTTTTCTTCAATTCTAGTATGTGCCAAACATCAATCAAGGTCCTGAAATCTCATCATCCATCCTGATTGGGATTGTTCTAATTCCTATAGTTTTACAAGGCATATTATTTCTAATCAAAACGGTACTGCTGTTCACCACCTTATTGGCTATAAACCAGTCCCGGTTTGGGCACGTTTGGTAGGATAAATGCAAGTCAATAATCCACTCATCATCTATGCATACATTACAATGAGTCGCTAAAAAGATGTTTTTAGAACCATCATAATTTTCTTTAACGACTTCCTTCTTTTTCTTTACTTTGAGTTTTGGACAATCTTGCCTACAGTGCCCTGGCTCGTGATAGTAATGACATTTTTTCTTTTTCAATTTATATTGACCTTTATCATTACCTAAACCCTTTTCCTTTGTTATTCCTCTTGTAAACAGACTTTCAGCCTGACCATCACCATCTTCTCTAAACACCTTCCTTAACTCCCTACAGTGTACGGATTCCTTAACATCCTCCATAGATATGGTATCATTTTCATAGAGTAAGGTAGTAACGAAGTGATCATATGATGAAGGTAAAGATTACAAAATAATAATAACATGATCTTCATCATCAACTTTAACATCAATATTCTTCAAATCCATAATGATTTTATTGAATTCATCAAGGTGAGTTTTCAGAGACATACCTTCTCTCATCCTCAATGTAAAAGCATTATTTTAAATACAATTTATTCATGAGAGATTTAGTCAGGCATAAGCTCTCCAACTTATCCACAACCCATTTGTAGTATCTTCATATGTAACCTCTCGCAGCACCTCATCGGCCAAACACGATTGAATTGCGTTGGGCCTTAATGTCAAGTTCTTCTTTGTCTTCTTTTGACATTGTTGCAGGAAACTTTTCATTCCCTACCAATGCTTGATCCTTATTGAATCAATAGAGAATGCATCTTCATGTTTCATAGACTGAAGTTGTTCTACCCATCAAACTTTTCCTACTCTGTACTTTACCACCTTGTTGAAAACCCGGAGTAGGAAAAGTTTGATGGGCTATTCCTACTTCAAACTAGTCCTCATAACCAACGTTGGAGGTGCTGGTGATGTGCATGATGTTACATCAAAGAAACAAGCATTGACTAATAGCCAATGTCAAGGAATTGGGCCAAAACAGGCAAAGTGACAACATAGTGTGGTCTCTCACAATGTTGCCCAGGTGGCTAGGAAGTGAGAATAGTTCTGTTAGAAACCATCCCCACCAGCTAAATTTAGCACTACCTACACTATTTTTACTATAGAACTAGCATGCTTAGAGTCTTCTAGACTAATAGCATAGATATGGGTTGGTGTTGGGCCAAGCATGAAGAGGAATTATGTTAAATGGGCCCTTATCATTTTAATTTGATCATGGATATTTTATTATTCATGTGGTCCTTTGCTTTGGAAGCCTATTAAAATGTTTGTGCAAGATTTTGTTTTAAGATAGAGCTCAGTTGGCAAAGGTGCACCTTTACCACATGCCACTAGTATATGCATATTTTTACTTATGTATTTTTTAATCTTTCATTTTCAAGAGAAGGTCATTGTAATCAGTTTTTTTTTTTTTTTTTCTTTTTCTGAATGTGTCCTTTGTAACATTTGAGCTGTATATGAGATTGTGAATGTTAAATATCTAATTTCATCGGTAATGGAAAGAGAGTTTTTAACCAAGTATTTTGTTTGATTTATGCAGCTTTGAAAGTATTTTCTAATTTCACTTCTTAAGGTGATTACAGTAACAAACAACCTTATCCCAACTATTTGGGGTCAGCTACACAAATGCTATCCCACCATACCGCTCTATTTAGGGCCATATTTGCCATTAAATTACAAGCTACCATGTCTCTCCTTACTACTTCAACCGAGGTCAATTTTCGTCTTCTTCTAGTCCTTCTAGCACCTTCAACTAGCATCATCTCACTCCTCTTCACTAGCACAGTCATTGGTCTTCATTGCACGT
This sequence comes from Platanus orientalis, assembly GCA_025762735.1. NCBI lineage: Eukaryota > Viridiplantae > Streptophyta > Magnoliopsida > Proteales > Platanaceae > Platanus > Platanus orientalis. The sequence goes on from JAOXJP010172789.1 coordinate 10,957, forward strand.
GACCAAACCATCTCAAACGACTTTCCCTCATTTTATCACCTATTGGCTACACCTAAGCTCCCACGAATGGATTCATTCATAATTTTATCCTTTTTAGTCTTGCCACTCATCCATCTCAACATCATCATTTCAGCCACACTCAGTTTATGTATGTATTGTTTGTTGGCTACCCAACATTCTGCTCCATAAAGCATGGCTGGTCTTATAGTTGTCTTATAAAGTTTTCCCTTTAATTTTAGTGGTATTCGTTTATCACACAACACTCCAAAAGCACCTCTCCACTTCAACCTTCCCGCTCTAATTCTATGAGCAACATCATTGACAATATCTCTTCTTTTGTGACGATGTGGGTTGCTTAATCTGTATGTTTTCTATTTAAGTGTAATTTGCTTTGTGGGGTTAGATAGGTTAATAGCCCTTGTAGGGTTTTGGGAGTATGTAATGTCTCTTGTAGGACTTTGGAGTAGTGTCAATGAACCTTAAAGTACTTTGTCAAGGTTTTTAGGTGGGAATGGAAATTCCATCAGGTTGTCAAGTGATAATCTTGTCTCGTTCCATTTAGTGACACTGAGGCTGGTTGATGGGATGCACACACACACGAGAGAGAGAGAGTCTTGTAAATCTCAAATAGCATTCGGCCCAATGCCTGACAAGGGGATAGAAGAGGGTGTACAAATCCACTGAGTACCCAATAGGTCATCCATATTGATATTACTAGAAAAGAAGATGCTATTGTTTACGCTATAGAGGCAATGCCTGAGAACGAAATAAAAGAGAGCATTTTACTTTAGACCTGAAAACAAGATAATTTTCTCACACAGTTTTCTCAGCACAACCAATCATTTAAAGCTGGATTTACTAAGTGTTATCTCACAGATTTTCTCAGTTCAGCCAATCAGCAAAACAATTCTTTTCTTTTCTCATTCCACCCCAATGAGATGACAACCAATCAGAGCCACCAGACTTAATGGTAGCATTCATGAGTGTGTGATGCCATAACAATTAGGTCATGTCATACAGGAACTCCAGTTACAATGTGGTGCCATCTCTTGAATATGGGAATGAAGGCCCCTCTTTCATGGTTAATTTTTCTGTTTCATCATTTATAAGGTAACAAAAGAGAGGTTTGCTAACCTCCTTTTACAGCTATAGAACCAGCGTTTTGGCTTTCCCGTTTTCTATGTTCTTTTGACCATATATTCAGTAGGAAATACTAAATAGAACTTGGTGCTAAAGATGGTGTTGACATCAATTCACATATTGTTTAAAGCGCTAAGGCGATTTAAAGAAAAAATCTCATAGAAGCAAGTATGGGAGCTCAGACAAGAAGTGCAAAACAATAGTGGAACGAAAAAGGTGAAAACTTGGGAATGCTTTAGTGTTGGGTTCCATCCACTTCCTTCAAAAATTCTTAGTCCCATCTTCCCATAGTACATCATCAAGCACAACGTCTTCTTGACCCTTACAAGGCTTGTTGAATATAGACCTTAGTTGAATTGACTCTAAATGTGTGTTTGTGTTCCTTGATAAAGTGTAGAAAAATGAGGCACTCTCTCTCTTAAAAAAATATTTATTTTATTTCAAAAGAGGATAACAACACTTAAAAACTTGACCAACTCAAGGACTAAGACAAACATATATACACTCCTCACTTGAGGACACACTAGCACACACAGTTTA
>JAOXJP010172799.1:0-12636 GCA_025762735.1 Platanus orientalis
GTTAAAAAGAACTGAATAACCATCATTGACTAATCAAGGAACTAAAATCAAGTTCCTCCTAACATTTGGAACAAACAAACAATCTTTCAAAACTAAAACATTTCCATTGTTCAAATCTAAACTATAATCTCCTATAGCTACTGCAACCACTTTTGCATTTTTCCTCAAATGAAATTATAAGTTTTCCTCACTCAGTCTTTTTGTCTCTCGAAATCCCTGCAACATAACAAACATGAGTTGTGACACTAGAATCCACACACCATGAATCATGAGAATCAACCAACAAATTGGATTCAATTGTGATGATAGATTCATTAATACCTTCTTTTTTATTTGGTTTCAGAGAAGCCAAATAAGAGCGATGGTTTCTCTTCTAGTGTCCAGCCTTTTCACAGTGGAAATAGTTTCATTTTACCTTATTCTTCCTTTCATTACCAGTAGTCTTACCACCATTTTTGGGAACATTTAGAGAAAAATATATTCTCTTATTCTAATTATTGCCTTTCGGTTTTAAACAGGAAGAATCATTTTTCTCAGCTATAAAGGCATTGAACTTTTTACTTCTGATGAGTTCCTCGGCCCCTTACAGGCTTTTCATCAATTTCGTTAAGGAAAGATTCAAATTGTTCATGTTATAATTTAATACATATTGATTCAATGACTCTGGCAATGAATTGAGGATCACATCAACTTGAGATTGGGCATCCATTTCGGCCCTAAGAATCTCCAATTCATTTATGAAACCCATAATCTTTATGACATTGTCTCTGACTAGAGTTCCTTCCAACGTCTTAGTACCCAATAAGCCCTTCATGGCCATTTATCTTGTAGCTCTATTTTGCTCACCAAACATCTCAGTTACATTAACTAAAATGTCTTTGGTAGTAGGAAAATTTTGGTGTTGATGTTACAAGGCATTAGACATAAATGCTAACATGTAGCACTTAGTCATCTCATCAACCCTATGCCATTTTTCATATGCATCCCAATCTTCTTGAGTAATAGTTACACTAGGAAACTCAAGAGGATTAGTGGTAAGAACATGCTTGTAATTCTCAGCTATAAGCACTATGAGTAGATTTTTTTTCAATCTATAAAATTTGGTCCTGTCAGTTTGTTATCTTTTAGGATCTTAGAAAGTGGGTTGAACGTTCCCATGATTAATATCTACACGAATCAAACCATTCATTCATCATCATCACATATAATATTTATCTAATAGGGTTTTTAATTAGATGGTACCAACCACTTTTTGTCAATACTATGGCTCCCTTATATACCATACGATTAGGATACTAATCAAATATCCAGTGGTCATCAGAAACCTAATCTTGTAAAACACAATATCTTCCTGTGGGAATAAATTGAGTTTGCACTGATTAGGTGGATAGTTACTATCCATCAAGTCTTCTGGTGAATTATAATTAATTACATTCCTAGATTTTTTATTTCTGATTTTTTTTAGCCTCTGAAAATATCATACCTAAAACCTGTGGGCTGCCATGATACTTTCAGTTAAGTATAGGCCTACCATCTAAACTTAGTGTATGTATTGTGGGATGATGTATCCTGTGAGCTTATGCTCCCACTAATCATACCTAAGTCTTATCCTCAGAAGTGAATGAGAGCAAATTAACTAAAATAGATTTGGTCTCATTCTAGCTAAAATCTCCCACTCATTGATAGTGGAAGGCTATAGGAATTTATTTTGTAAAATAATTTCTGTTGTCATACTTAATATTTATATGTGAGGGAATTATCTAGTCAACACAAAATTTCATTCCAACAATCACATTGTACAGGAAAAGTAAACAATCGCATTGCACATAAATCATATTGCTTGCTATTCATATAGACACTAGTTTGCAACTTTAAAAGAATATTAAATCTTTTAACTCCCACTGCATTTAATGTCCCCCAATCAAATTATGGACTACAGTGTATCTCATACACTGATGTATTCTTCTAAAATTCTTACCAACCAGTTTGCTCTAGTCAAAACTAGTCAAATTTGGTCAATGCTAGTCAACTTAGTCAAATTGGTCAACTTTAGTCAATCTGGTCTTATTTGGTTAACCTTGGGGCTAGTCTAGTCAAGATAGATTAAACCTGGTCAATCTTGGTCAACCTTGGTTAAATCAGGTCAACCTATCAACTGTAGGTCAAACCAGTCAAAACTGGTCATATGTGGTTTAACCGGATTGGTTTAGGAATTTTACCACACACCTAAAGAGCAATTTTTTACTCTATTGGTTGGAACAAAATTTTTTGGTCTAAATAGGTCTAGTAGGGTAGCCCACGGCTCAAGGAATTCGCCACATTTCAAATCGTCGAAAAATACGACTAAATAAACATTTTATGGTCTGGGACATGAAGGGACATAAATCTGGGGCCTAACAAGCAACCCAGCTAGGCCATGGCATGGGCCAGGCACAAGGCAGTAGTGGCCAAGGCTTGGGTGGCACATGTAGTAGCGGTCCTAGGTGTGCACAGCAGCACCCCATGCACAGGCGTGTAGCATAGAGGAACAGATGGGTGGGTGGCATGCTTGCGTGCACTACAGTGCAACACACATGCGTGCTTGCATAGTGGGCATGCACTGCACAGGCAGTTGACTGCCTTGTGTTTGTTAAAATGCCTTAAAGGCATAAAATTTATTAAAAATCTGATTTTTTTATTTAACATTTTTTAAATTAATAATAAAAAAATTCTAAAAAAAACTTGAAATAATTATTTGAAATATATTAAATAATTACTTTAATTTAATATCGTTTTAGGTTATAAACACTAGTGTCCATGTCCAAGTAGACCTCTAACTCAATCTTATTGGTCTCCTACTTGGTAACAAACTTATCCATGACAGTTATGAGCTCCTACTTATCCTCAACTCCCTAAAATTAGTTTCCAAGTTGGACTTTAAGTTAGAGTCCCGATAGGACTCAAAATTTTTTTATGGTAAACATCTTTATCTGATTCCAACTTGGACTCTATTCTAGGGTTTTGAGGTCAGCATGACTAAGCCTCATGGAGGTGCTTTAAAAATATGTAAAATAAAGATAAATCACATAACAATTTAGTGGTAGATCATAGGGATAAATTCTCCATGAAAATCAGACCATCTACTTATGCCGTTTCTATTAGGATGCCTCTGAAATCTTCATTTATGCTTCATCTTCTATCCAAAGTGTTGTGTTCCATGGATCATCCTTCTCTCAGGTCTCACAACTATCTCTATACTAATAATAAAAAAATTACATCATTTAATAAGAAACCAACTTGCAATCCTGGGCTGCTCGAGGAGAGTACAACCAATAAAGATAAAGAGGAGAGAGAGAGTGTGTAATGCCCCGCTTCATACAAAAAGGGTAAAATTGTAATTTTATCCCTATAAGGGTAAAATTGTAATTGTATCTCTATAAGGGTAAAAGTGTCCTTTCACATGTTTAAACATACTATAGAATGGTTTAGGAACCCATTAGATGAAGTTAGAAGTGTAAAAACCTAAGTTGGACCTCGAACCTATCAAGATCAAAAGTTATCCTAAATTCACCTTTGGGGTAACTTTGTGGGCCTGCTGACACCAATACTGAGTGAATTAGAATATAAACCATACATCTTTGAAAATATATATGAGTATACTTTCCAATCCATCAAACTTTGTGCAATTACAAGTCTCCTAGAAAAAGTTATGATAATTCTCCCACAAGGAGTCGGTGCTGACAAGCCTACGGATTTAGGGTCATTTCTTGGGCCTACTTACACCAATACCATGGAATAATAAGATTATCTATACTTTGTTATAAAGGTCTTGAATTCTAGTTTCCAACCCAAAAAACGGTTTATAAAAAGGACGTTTTTAGAGGAAGTTATGCTCATTTTATTGCAGGGTGTCAAAGCTGAAAATTCAGCATTTGTAACTCAGGGCATGACCGATCACGCACAAGGCACACCTCTCAGGTAGTGCCCGTGATTGATCACAAATCCCATAATTGATCACAAACAGTAAGGGGTCATAAATTTCTGGCCATTCATGATTTGTGATCATTCACAAACCCCATGATTGATCACAAAACACCTAGAAATGCTGAAACGTCTAAAAATTACGATTTTTGCCACTTTTATGATAGAATTTACTCCTATTTGACTTCCACACGAGTAGGATTTCATCTATGATTACTTAAAACTCTATTAACACTTTATTTAGGTCATTTAGACCCATTTATAACAAAATGAAAAGGGATTTGAGAGTTTTGGAGGAAAAGGTTGGAGTTCTTCCCCCAAATAGGTAAGTTTCACTTTCATCCATGGAAATCCTCATAAATTAGCTTGTTCTTCTCTTAAAACTTTCTAATTTCATTCTTTTAATATTCGAAATATACCTATTTTACAGATCAAGGTGTGAATAGAGGTTGAAGTGAAGTTTTCTTGCTTAGAGACCTTGATTTGAGCTTTGGTAAGAACATCTAGGTTACTATGGATGATATGATGTAAATCCCTCTTTGATCTTTGGAGTTTGTAATCAAAACCCTTTGGAATCTCTAAAAAATCAATGGTTGAGCATTTGGATATAGTTTATTCATTAGATTAAGCTCTTTAGTAAGAATATCTTACATACTATGGATGTTGTGATGTAAATTCCTCCTTGATTTTTGGAGTTTATATGTGAATCTTTTTAGAATCTTTGAAAGTATGTGAAAACCCATGCTCTAAGCCATTGAACTTTGTGAGCCTTAGGATCTAAGCCTCTCTACTAAGTATATCTTGCTTTCTATGGGTGATTTGAGATGAACCCCTCTTGTGATTTCAGATTATCTAATGCTACACATGGAATTCTCTGAGATAGTTGGAATTATTTGAAATCAAATCCTTGAAACATGTTAGATCTATTGTTTTCATCTTTCTTATGCTTGAAATGACTTTTTCCTTATTAGAATCTTTGAAAATTCTATAGACCTATTCTTGAGACCATAGGATCTTGTTTGTTCTTTAGATCTACACATATTTTGTGAAAGTGTATTGATCATAGACATTGTGTGGACTGATAACCTTCAAGGAATCCTTTAGAACATGTGACATATAAACTTTTTCCATGTGAAGTTTTGAATCTTTCAAGATTTATTCTATTTGCGATTAAGTTGAAAGGTAATCATGCCTTACCTTTTGTTTGAAATGTTAGACGTAATATTGGCTGATCTCTATGATTTTGATTCATTGGAATACATATGAAATTTTGAATTTCTGTGAAAATATATTGAACCCATTAAATCTATTAAACTCTATGCCACCTATGCGATTATGTGAATCATGTGAACCTTCGAATCCCATTACATGTTTGAATCATTGACTCTATGAGACATCTTAGTAAATCATTGTGACTCTAAACTTATGAATATCGAATTGTACATTAACATCAAATCTAAGTAAACCATGTGCCCTTAGAATGATTGATTTATGAAAATGTGATGTTTACGAATGCTTTACACATTATAGAAATAGTCTGATTATCGAAACCATGTGGACCTTTGGATTTATTGATGTGAACTTGGATTTTGAATATATGAACTCTGTGAGCTCCACTCGTAGGGTGATATGCGAGCATTCGGAAATATGTGAGCCCCACTCGTAAGGATATATGCGAGCACTAGGAGATATGCAAGCCCCACTCGTAGGGCTGTATGTGAGCACTCGGAGATATATGAGTCCCACTCGTAGGGTGATATGCGAGCACTCGGAGATATGTGAGTCTCACTCGTACGATTGTATGAGAGCACTCAGAGATATGTGAAACTATCTAGACCTTCAAACTTATTGATGTGGACCCTTTTGGACTTTGAGCCTTTTAATCATGTGGGATATATAACTTTGGACTCCTTGGCATATTGAACTTTGTGAACTCTAAACATTTTGAATCTTTGAATTTTGAATATTGATTATCTGAATATTGTGAACCATGTAGATTCTGAACACTTTGAACATCAAACTCTTAATAGTTCAAAATCATAGAACATTAAATCTCTTAGGACTAACATATGTCATTGGGTTGGTAAGCTTTGGCTTCTGCATTGAATTATTATTAGAACTTAGATCTTTATATTGAACCATTAACCTCTATGTGACATGTAACTATTGATATTTCTGTATTAACATAATTGTGACAACTACTTTGATATCTGTTTAGCTTTGTAGTATTCAGATGTATGCTTTATGTCAAATTATTTATAGTCTACTAGATTTCTTATAGGTTGAGACTAACCTAGCCATTTATCTTTCAGACTAATTGTTGTTGCAGGTCCTCCATTTGAGAAACTTGCATTGGCATTCACAACTTTTCTTTCGTCTTTCTTATCTTTATTTTGGACATATTTTGGGATCCCCTCTTTGTGTTGGGATCATTTTTTCAGACTAGTAGATGTTTCCCTTGTATATTTCAGTGAGAGACGACCCTAGTGATATCTCTCTTTTAATATGATATTGATTGACTACTATGATTTTTGTGGATTTTAGATTACGCTTCCGCATTTTGATCTGAATATATGTGATTATTGAGTATTGAATATGCTTCCACAAACTATTGAAATATGATTATTGGATTAAGTGGACTAAAGAAAAATTCAAATGAGAATAGGTGGACTATATTAGATCTTACTTGTGGGCCCAGGATTTTGGCCAATTTCTATGTGGATTATTGGATTTATGAATAATAACAAATCTGAATCTGAAGCGATATGGATCCATATCCGAGTCTAGGTTCGGGGGCGTTAAGGCCAAGCTAGGTGAGGCAGCGAAGGTTGAGAAGTATGAGGTCGAGAAGGTCGAGTGGGCCGATCATTCTGATTTGACCAAGGTAATATTTGGCCGAGCAAGGTAAGGACGATCTGGTATGAGGCTACGAAAGGCAAGAAGTATTAAACCGAGAAAGTCGAGTGGTAGGTTTCTCCTCTATCATTTTAGAATGACCACCTAAGATTCATTTTGATTATTTAGTTGACATCCATAGGTCTGGTTGCTATAATACAACCTTTGTCACTAGGGAACGATGATCATTACAACGATTCCCATAAAATGGTGCCAACTGATGATGCATAGAATCATACTCCTCAGATGGTTGCATAACGCTTAAATCTATGAATGCATATACACAAGAAGAGAGAGAGAGAGCTTGGGTAGGCCACTGGTGTGGTGCCATCATTTGTTCCTCCGACACTCAAGTTAGAAATACGCTTCTTAGCAAAAATTGATGTAGAATCATTTAGAAAATTTTACATACCTTTAGAGATGAGTGTGATGCCCTTTTATAGAGTTGGAGGGACACCTTCCTTGCATATTTTTGTCTTGGGCAGAGAACATGGGCTTAATGGCTGGTTGGAATCTTGATGTTGGATTCTCTGCATGATTCTCAGTGTGGATCTTCTAGTAGATCTTAGAGTTGTTATTGACCTTTTTTAGGCCAATCATCTTGATTAAGTTGAGCCAACCTTGAAGGCCGATCATCTTGATTAGGTTGAGCTGACCTTTTTGGCCGATCATCCTGATTAGGCCAAGTTGACCTTGAAGGATGATTATCTTGATTAGGCAAAGCCAACCTTATAGGCCGATCATCCTAATTTGACTAAGCGGACCTTTTTGGCTGATCATCCTGATTAGTCCGGGCAGACCTTGAAGACCGATCATCTTGATTAGGCTGAGCCGACCTTAAACACCAATCATCTTGATTAGGTTGTGCCAACCTTGAAGACCGATCATACTGATTTGTCTGAACTAACCTTGAAGGCCGATCATCCTGATTAACCTAAGCCAACCTTGGAGGCTAATCATCCTTATTTAGCAAAGCTGACCTTAAAGACCAATCATCTTGATTAGTCTGAGCTAACCTTAAAGGCCAATCATCTTAATTAGGCTGAGCCGACCTAGTAGGTTGAGTAGACCTCATATGCCAAGCTAGTATGCTAATCTTCTTATCATATTGATTTAGGAAGTTTGGTAGGCTTATATTTTGGGATTTGGTTTTATATTACAAATCATTTATAGGTTGGAGTAGTAAAGGTTGATAAAATTTCTCTTATTGGATATTGGAGGCCTAAAACCTCATTGTGGTTTCTCTTATTAAATTTTTGGCATTGAGAATCACATCATTTAGTTTCAAACCTAGTTTGATCAATAATGGCCAACACACGTTTGTATGAAAAAAATCAATCAACATGAGCTAGAGTGTGGACATCGAGGTCTCGAGCCACACTTTGGCACGGTCACTGGTGTGTGAAGGGTTGCTAACCTTGGGGGTTAGGCTTTTTTGGGAGTCACCACCAACTTGGGATTAATTGATAGAGTCAGACATTGGTTCTCCCCTTTAGGGGAAGGGGAGAAGTCTAGACCCGAAAGGTTTGGGGTTTAATTCTTAAGATTAGTCTGCATTCTTAAGATAAAGGGTAAGTTGTTTAGTTACATTTGGGACAGATGTTAAGCACCCCAAATATCCACATTTTTATGGTGGCTTTTCTCATTCATACATATTTTAAACTAATTTGAAGTCTATGCTTGTGAAATAAGGGAGATGTAGGTTTCTACAATTTTCTCAAGCTTAACACCTAAATTTGCTTCTAATGCCTGAATTTAATTCAGGGAAAATTCAATGTGTTAAATGCTAAATGGATCAACAACTAAACCTCATTTGTTTGTGCCTCTAGGGTCAGACGATGTAACCTCAAAGGCTAGGACCCTTATAAGTACATAAATCTGTTATTAAGAAAATGGCAGAATGGTCATCTTGCACAAGCCTAACGCTTAAATTTATAACTGATGCCTGAATTTTCAATGCCTAAATTTTAATTCAAAGAAATTTAGGATTAGTTGTTGTATAACAACAATTTTCCTCGAGTATTGGGTCCTTTGTGTGGATCCCAAGGGTGAGAAAACTCCCACATAGGGGAGGGCCTTTCCTACGTGTCATTTTATATTACAAAATGTGATTTTTATTCACAGGCTAGATGCTTGAAATCCATCCCAATGTTTGGATTTCCTTTTAATGTCTGAAATAAAATTCAACCGTTGGGTAGAGAAATCAAGGCCCATAGAGGTGCCTAAGCACAGGGGTGGACTCCAGAGGGTCATTTGGGCATGTGTGCAGGCTAGGGAAGAATCAGAGTTCACTGGGGTGGGTTCTAGAACCCAACGCCTGATTGTTCTCCTGATGCCTATTTATTCAACGCATGAATTTTGTTCAAATAAAATTCTTTGTTAGTTGCTGGGAGGAAATTCAATAGCCAGATTTCTTGAGTTTTGAACCACTTAGCGGAATTAAAAATTCTAAAATTTCTACCAGGTACATACACATATTAGAGGAATAACATATCCAAAAGTTAGCTTAAGATCATGTCTACATAATTCAATAAAAAATCAACAATATATTCATAAAACTAAGCCACAAAAGAACATATTTTTTAGGTCTGTCTAGGGGACCATCTTGGGGCTCAAACTTGTATGAAAGCTTCCTAAATTTTTACCATAGGTTGGTCTCCCTCTTGGGAATCTACCATTAAAATTTGAGCTGCAAAAAAAAATTGGGAAATAGGCAGAGGTCAAAAATAAAAAGCAATAAAGATAGTCTTGTCTCCATTGTGTAACCCAACTTGGAGCAATCACATAGCATAAATTTAAATAGCATAACAATATATAAATGAAGTTAAATGGACTAGATAAATTGAACTAGGCACGGTTAGAGACTTACCTTAAGTTGGCCAAGGGTTGGGGTTGGACTTTAGCACTATTTATTCTTCTTCTTTTCTTCCTCTCTTTTTTATTTTTTTTTTCTTCTAAAGACCAGACCTAATGTGTACAAATTTGGGGCTATTTATAGCCCAAAATAGGTTTAGCCAAGGGTTGGGATTGATTCATGGGTTTAAGTGATCAAGGGTTAGAGTTGGCTTGGTTTAGTTCACATGAATTGGTGACATGGACCAATGGGAGAGGGGGTAATGCCCATTCATCAAGAGGACTCCCTTGGATTGGCTGAAGAAAATCAAAGGGGAGGATGTCTTTGTGCTTGTTTGACTAAGGGTGTAGATTAATTTGGTTTAGTTCACAAGGATTGGTGACATGGACTAATGGTAGAAAAGCTTGGGTCCATGTCAACAACCTGAACTATCTTGATTGGTTGATGGGAATCAAAGGGGAGGATGTACTTGTGCTTGTTTCAACAAGGGTGTCAATTAGTTTGGTTTAGTTCACAAGGATTGGTGACATGGACCAATGGTAGACAACGTTAGGTCCATGTTAACAACATGAGCTATCCTGATTGGTTGTTGGGAATCAAATGGGAAGATGTATCTTGTTTAAACAAGGGTGTAGATTAGTTTGGTTTAGTTCACAAGGATTGGTAACATGGACTGATGGTAGACAAGCTTGGGGCCATGTCAACAACATAGCCTATTTTTATTAGTTGATGAAAACTAAAGGAGGGATTGATTATGATAAATGGTGGGATGGATCAAGAACTTCATGGATATTTGAAATCCATGTAGTTGATCTAAGGGGGCAGTACATGGGGTGCACAATGGGGATCTTAATCTAAGGGTGGGAGAGCTTAAAGCATTCAAGTGTGAATGCATTAATGGGCATTAATGAGCTAAAATCAAAAGGTGAGCTCATTATTGCCTTAATGCATTAATTTTATGAAAAATCAACCATCTTCCCGGTTACCCTGCTTTTTGAGTTTACATGCATATAAACTTGCAAACTTAATGTCTATTTTCAAAGTCCCAGATGTTTCAGTCACAATGGATCAGTCGAAACCAAATTACAGTAAAGGTAGGGGTGAAATCAGGGGTTTATTGGTCTCAAAAAGCTCTCGATAAATACTGGATGGGAAAGATGGTTAAGTTGATTTCTGGAATCTTTAGATAAAAGGTGGCCCTCTGCTTTTGTGAACCATGGGCTCTGAGCATTCTTAATTTCAATATTCGGGCAGGAAACTGGGCTCAAAACCCCTTTTTGGGTAAGAGAAAAGACTCTGACTGAAATGCTTACTATGGGAGCCTTAGTTTACTACGATGAGTGTAGTTTAGGGCTTATCGAAACTTAGAGAGTCTAGAGTCTATAGGAACTGATAGCTTGTCCAACGGATTCTCGGGCAATTACCAAGGATTTTTTGAAGCAAGGTCGCTTGACGACATATCGTTCCTGTAGCTTATTGGAGAATGGTAGTATTGGGCTAGCAGGCGTCCTCCGTTGTCTTGGCTCATAAAACAGTCTTTTGAAGAGAAGGAGAAAACTGAGAAAATGGGTCCAACTTAACCAAATTCTAAGTCTGAGGGAGTCTCCTAGGGATTACCAAGTGCCAAATATAGACAAACTGAGTCTCATCCTATCCTAAAAAAAATGTAGTGAATAAGCTTGTAGAAGTTGCCAAGATAGTTAAGGGAGATGGGCTTGTGAAGGTCTTGGAATTACCGAGGGGTGACTACTAACAGACTGAATTTCGGAGTTCTGATGCATTCCTAGGGTTCAGTTAAGTACACAACATTTGACCCAAATTGTAGCTCATTTGGAAGTAAATGGGAGAAACTGAGCAGATTGACTTTTCCAATGCTCTTTTCTATTAGAGGGTTTTGGAAAGGCCTCATGAATAAGGAGAGATGGGCATTGACTTATCAAGATTTAGAGGTCTAGAGAACATTCTGGATCCATATAGGTGAAATGCAGTCAAAATTGTTTCTCATCCCTTGGGGAAGATTTAAGATTTCATAGAAGTTCGAGACTTCGAATGTTTTTATTTGGTGAAATAACTGATTGAAGATAAGGCCAAGATTAAAAGATGACCACTGACCTTTTCAAATTTTGACACCAGATGAATCTTGGAGAGCTTTTTAAGCATCATTTTTTAACGAGGGGTTTTCAAAGGTTAAGAAATTGGTTGTTACCAGTTTCTAAAAAGATTTGTCCTGAGCTAAGTTCCTTGAAGGTGGTGGAGATTGGAGTGTGTAGGACTTGACCTTATGTAAACAAGTGATGGGAGAAGCTTTAGGGGTCATTTGAGGGTCCAAAAGTAAATCCTTAAGATAAAGGGAAAAAATGGTAATTTTTCTATTTGTGATGCTAACAGGGGTAAAAATGACAACTCTTCATGTCACGCCCCGAAACCCACACTAGAAGGGCCATGAATTTCAGCACATGACATTAAACATTCATTCATTCATTCTTAACATATAAATTCAATATAAATGTTTCACTAATTCTTTTTATTCATACACAGCGGAATTGCATATCATAAATCATAACCATCCATATTTCACAATCAACCCAGCAATAAAATTTTCACAATTCCATAAACCTGAAAATATTCCATAATCATGTCAAGGCATTCCCATTCATATAAAGTAATAGTTTAACATAAATTAAATCATCATCCAAAAATCAAATATCAAGCCTAAACCAAAATCCACTAACTTATTACATTCTTTTCAAATAAACAAAAATAAAATAATGTCTCAATGTCTCATAGCATATATCCAATCTTCTAACTCTCTAGTCTTGCCTGTTAGCATCGCTATTGTCAACACCCAATTTTGGCCCAAGGAATAGAGGTTTCTTTCAATGGGCAGCACCAGTTCTTTAGAATAGGCCTTTAGGTATGCTTGAAAA
>JAOXJP010172810.1:0-12636 GCA_025762735.1 Platanus orientalis
ATCTTCTTTTTAAAAATTATTTTCACTATTTTCTCAACATTTTCTTTACTTACTCAAATTAAGGATTTACATTTTTGTTAGTAACTTACGAACCTTCTTTCATTTTCATGAAACTTTTTTTTCTTACATAACTTATGGACTTCTTTTTACTTGTAAAACTTAAATGTTTATATTTTTTGTCTTAATATTTTTCTTTCTTTATATGACTTATAATTTTACTTTATTTTTTAAGCTAATCTATTTTCCTTTATTTTCTTGTCATTTTCTTTTTTTATGAACTTTCTGTTCATTCTTAACATGGTTTCACTCATTTTACATACCTTATAAATTTTTCTTTTCATCTTATCATATTTTGTTTTGTTCCCCAAAAGTGGGACATTTACATGTTTTATGGTACATTGTATTCTTCCCTAACAGAAGGGTCATCACTACTTAAACTCACTTACACTTACGTTTTAGTTCACTTTATTAAACTTTCTTTCACTTCTTTACATTTTGACTTAATGTATTATTCCCAATCATAAAGGTCATCGACATATTGTTTATACCCCAATAACAAGGGGCATCGACACATTGTATTATTCCCCAATAGCAAGGGTCTTTGGCATATTGTATTATCCCAATAGTAAGGATAGTCGGCATGTTGTATTATCCCAATAGCAAAGACTATCGACATATTATATTATTCTCCAATACCAAGGGTTGTTACATACATTGTTCTTTATGTCTTAGCTATATTTACTTTTCATCATTTTACTCCCTTAGGTGGGGTCTTACACTAAACACTTGTCTATATTTTTCTTTCTTATTTTCTTTCATTCTTCTTGTCCCTTAATCTTTTTAGATATTGGTCATTCCTAGTCATTTTACCTAATATTATTTTTACATGGTATATTGTTCGATCGTAATACAAGAGACAATTATATTCACATAATATAAATATGCTAACAAGATTAAGGATATATGCAACATGAACAAGTCAATCTTTAACTTTATCAATAAGGGGAATCATACAACTTTATATAAATATTGAAACACCATAAAACTTATACACATGATATGAGTAATGGTCTAGATACATATTCAATTATACATGTCAACAAGTCATTCACTATCTCTAATCATATTTTACTTGATTCATTCCTTAGAGTTTCCTAAGCAATTTATACACATCAATATGCTAATATCATTACATGGAGATCAACATGATTCATAGTTATTTTTTAACATTACCTTTAACTAACATATTTAAGAGACGTTCATCATTAATTCAAATAATTATACTAATCATGAGAAATCAAACAAATCATCCGTCAATATCTTTTATGAAAACTATAGGGTTATAGAATCCTAATTTACAAGCCTTTACAATGCATGAGATTCATTATTTCAAGGAAACACATATAGATAAAATGCAATTGTACTTTTCCTCATAATAAAAATTAGGGATTTCTAAGATCCTAGCAGAAATTAACAAAATCTCGTTACAAATCACCACAATAGGTAGGGGTTTCTAAGATCCTAACAAAGGACCTTACAAACATATGAGATAAGAATCTAAAACAAACAAAAACAGAGTAAGCTTTGTATAACTACTTACTACAAGCTTGTCCTTCTACTTGCAAAGGAGATCTTTAAGAAGAACCTTATTTCTTTTGAAGTCCACACATTTCCCTAAAATAAAACTATAAATTCATGGTCATAACTCAAGAATCTAAGATAAACTATGGTGGAAAACCAAAGAAAAAATATAAAATAAGATAGATCTAAGTTTTGAAGCTTACCTTGCTCATTGGAGAAGAGGTTTTCATCTTTTTTCCAAGCCTCCCAACTCTCTCTCTCTCTCTCTCTCTCTCTCTCTCTCTCTCTCTCTCTCTCTCTTCCTTTTATGTTCTAAATGGTCTAATGGACATAAATGGGGTCTAATAGGGTTTAAAATTAGTCTAAAATGAGATCGCACATTTGTGGGGGTCAAATAAGAGAAATCCATGTCATTTCCTTATTTATTCTAGATTTTCAAGTCATGACCCGTGTGTGACCCGGTCACGTTATGATGACTAATCATGAGATTTGTGATTGGTAATACAGTGACCAATCTTGAGATTTGTGATCGATCATGAGCTCTTCAGAAAAATCCCAAGGATTGTGACCCATGAGTGACCTGGTCACATCGTGACCTGTGTGAAACCGGTCACGCTTGGTGTGTTCTAAATTTTCAACACAAACACCTCGTAGGAAAATAGCCATAACTTTCTCTAAAAAACTCTAAATTGTGCGTCTTTTAAGGTGTTAAAAAAATATATTCATAAAATTTTTCAATGATATGTGGTTTATACTTAAATTGTCTCAAGATTTATACAGGTTTGCCTATGAAGTTTCCCTAATTACGCTCTTGGGACAACTTTCAAACTGAATAATTTTCATTGCTTCTTGGATTCATTACTTCTAGTTCAATCTAATGGGTTTCAAAACACTTTTATGGTCCTTCTAAGATTTACTTAAAGTCGGTTTTAACCTTACACAAGTAAATTTACATTTTTACCCTTTATGAGTATTATGGGGTGTTACATTCATCCCTTTACAAAAGAAAATGTCCCTGAATTTGGTCTATATTTGGAAGAGTAGCTCTCATACTCCCTAGTCCTATCCATATAGGTCATTCCAACACATTCCTAATGACATGGTCTCACTAATGGGGTATACATAGTCAATAATAACATGAACACATGTAAAATAGAAGAAGAGAAAAGATACATGTGTGTTCAGGCTGAGATGTCCTAACATCTTGGTCTAAAAAGGCAAAGACGTGGCCCTTAGTCATCATCCTCCCATCTATAGGCTTGGTTGCATATCATTCTTGAGGGTTAGATAATCACGGATCATATGTCCTCACCGTCCACATTTGAAGTACGCATCGATTAATAGGCGATGGTCACCAAAATGCTACTTTCCACACATAAAGAAACTATTCCAGTCAATCACCCTAGCCATGATTTCATTCATTTCTCTTGTTGGGCAGTTCTCAATCAAATGGTCATGCTTCCTGCACTTGAAGCATGCACCCATCACAAAGTGACATGAATGGCGACGTCTCTTTTCACACCTCTTACATGTCCCTTGAGCTCTCTAGTGTGGTACCTTAGTTTCTTTCTCTCTTATGGCCTTCTTCTTAGATCCTTCAAAACTATGGTCTCTCTCATTGCTAGGCAATGCAGGGGCGGATTGCTTAATACTGATTCTCCTTTACCACTAACGTGTTTCTTTACTACATCAACTAAACTCATGATTACATCCAAAACACCAGTAAGATACTTGGGTTCCGAATGGTGGGTGGAATGCGTAGACCTATGAGGTAACATCTTCTCCTAAAATTAAACAAACAAACTTTTAGAGTCTCACACCATCAAAGTCAACATCAAAGCTAAGACACACTACTTCATAAATAATATAAACATAAAAAGATAGATTACCAATCAATCCTCAAAATTTTCGCAGACAAATGCAATAATAGGCACTAAGCCCCATGTATCACGTATCACCTATCACTTCAAGTAGTCTATAAAATTTATAAACCTGGTTCTGAATACCAATTGTAACGACCCCAAAATCTAAGGCTTTATTTAGGCGTGAATCTGGGTCGCTACTAAACTAGATCCATATGTAATTCGCTATAAATTTTAGCATTTTACCTGAACACATAATCTACTTCGAAAACTTAACCTAAAATAGCATAAGTAGCAAGATGATAATCTATCACATCTACCCGTAGTCTTAAAGGTATAGCGGAATAAACCATAAATGTGTACCAACTATAAAACTAGCCTTCCATCATTACAATAAAATATAAAATTGTAAATCTTAAAAACTTGACTTCGAACTTAATACAACCCCATAATAAAAGTCTAATACAAAAGTAGAGTTTAAAGTAAAGTGAAAATAATAAAAGAAAAGCATTAACCACATGCCTTTTTTCCGACCTTTAGGCACTTCAAATGGCATACATGCACCAAACCTCACCTAGAAAAATGATATGCATGGGTGAGATCCACGGCTTATAAGAAGGTACATAAAACCTATTATAGAATCAGACGGATAAAGCACAAATCTTTTAATATAAAAATATTGAATATATCTCCATATAGAATATGTACTAATTTCTAGCATGTAGGCATATGTTAGTATACATACATCATCTACTAGTTATCATAAGATCTATACACTCATCATGGTTCATCATGTAGAAAGTATATGTGACAACACACGTGATTCTATTTATATATGGTATTCTTCTATTATATGTGCATGACGATATGCATGGCAATAAAAGTATACAATGATATGGTAAGCATTTTCTAAATGTCATAATAAGGATACTTGGTATAATCTTGACAAGCATTTTCTAACAGTTTTCATGTATGGCCTACATATTTCCAATAAGAATAAGCATAAATAAACTACTTCAAGGTAAACATGCATCATTCTTAAATATCTAGTAGTTATAACAAGATAATTGGCATAATAAGGCATATGTAGATCAACTTATATTCTTACAAGTTCATCTTTACCTTAGCATTTATTATTTACATTATTACTTTTATAAATTTTTACCATTTGTCTTGTTCAATATAGTTTATCTTCCCTTTCTTGTCAGTATCCTTAACATTTTCATTCATTCAATTTTTTCACTACTTATTAATTTATCAAATTCCACTTATCACTTTAAATAGCTTTCATTGTCCTTCTTTTAGTATTCACTTATCATTTTCTTAAGACCGTGTCTTCTTCTTTTCATACATATCTAAGAGATTTTTATCTTGTTTTTAAAGATTATGTATTTTCACTCTTTTTTCAATATTTTCTTCATTTACTTATATTACGGACTTACATTTTTGTAGTACCTTACATATTTTCTTTTCTTTCCATGGAACTTTCTTTTCTTACATAACTTATAGACTTTTTTTACTTGTAAAACTTAAATATTTTTATTTTCTTGTCTTATTATTTTTCTTTCTTTACATAAGTTATAACTTTAATTTTTAAACTTATATATTTTCCTTTCTTTTCTTATGAACTTTTCGTTCATTTTCATCATGATTTTACTCATTTTACATACTTTATGAATCTTTCTTTTCTTTTAATCATCTTTTACTTTTTTTCTAAAAAATGAGACTACATTACTTATTCTATGGTACATTGTATTATTCCCTAAGAAAATAGCCATCACTTCAACTCTTTTACACTTACTTATGTTTTGGTTCAATTGATTACACTTTTTTACTTCCTTAAATTTGACTTATTGTATTATCCCAAACCATAAGGGCCATCGGTATATTGTTTATACCCCAATAGCAAGGGTGGTCATCGGCATATTGTAATATGCCCTAATATCAAGGGTTGTCTATATATTGTATTATCCTCATAGCAAGGACCGTCAACATATTATATTATCTTAATAGCAAGAACTACTAGCACATTGTATTATCCCAATAGCAAGGAGCGTTGGTATATTGAAGTATTCCCCAATAGCAAGGGTTGTCATATATATTGTTCTTTATGTCTTAACCACCTTTTCTTTTCAAATCATCATTTTACTCCCCTAGATGGGGTCATACACCAACTTAACACTTGTCTATACTTTTTTTATTATTTTCTTTCATTCTTCTTATCCTTTAATCTTTTCAGATATTGTTCATTCATAATAATATGCCCTCCAATTATTTTGATGTTGGCACAAGTTTGTTTATGAAGTTACCCTAAATACGCTCGAGTCAACTTTAGAACTTGACAAGTTTATAACTTATCATTGTTTTTCACACTTCTAATTCATTCTATTGGTCCCCTAACTCAACAATGGACTTTATAAAAATGAAAAATAACACTTTAACCCCTTACA
The DNA here is from genome assembly GCA_025762735.1 of Platanus orientalis. NCBI lineage: Eukaryota > Viridiplantae > Streptophyta > Magnoliopsida > Proteales > Platanaceae > Platanus > Platanus orientalis. The sequence goes on from JAOXJP010172810.1 coordinate 5,894, forward strand.
CATGCTTAATTACATTTTTCCCTTTATAAGCATAGCAGGGTGTTATAGTGACCAATCATACATCTCCTAACTAGTCATAACTTGAATTTCGATAAAAAAATAAGGACACGTATGTGATGATGTGTCATGCCCTTATTTGACTTTCACCCGAGTGAGATTTTGTTTTAGACAAATTTTAAACCTTTTAGACCTCATTTAAGTCCATTAAACCATTTAGAATATGGTAAGAAAGAATGAAAGAGAATTGAAAGGATTGGGAGAAGATAGAAGAGGTTCATCTTCTTCAAGTGTTAGTAAGTTGCTAAAACCTAGATCTAGTTTAAACTATGTGTGATTTATTATTTCTTACCTTGATTTATGGTTTTTAACCATGAAATGTTTTGTTTACTTATAGAATTATGAAGAAATCACAAGGGTAAATGAGTTTTGGAAGAGGATTCATTAGAGCATTGAAGATTTGAGTTATTGGTGAATGGATATGCATTTTATGCACACTTTTTTTTCCTAGAATCTTATATTTGTTGAGAATGAGCCTTGTTTAATGGATTTGCATCAAATTTTTATGAGAATGTTGATTATCTTGTGTTGGATTATAGTTTCATTTATTCGAGCATTTATGATGATTTTAGTACAATATTTTCATGAGATATTGGAAAATGGAGCTAGTTATTTGATATTAGTGTCTTTCTTAAGTGAGTTTGATAATCTCTACTCTATTTGAAAAGGTTTTGGACTCGAATTCATATGATTTGGATGGTTTAGAATTTTCTATGTAGTGTACCTTAATTTATCCTTTGATTTCCCTTTAAAATCCCCAATTCTCTACACTCTATCTATTTGTTTAATTGTCATACGATTAGTTCTGCATGGTTTACATGTCTGTTGAATGCCTTCGGATTCTTTACATAATTATATTTCTCACTTTGATGAATTTTCTTTGTCTTATGTTAATCCATGTTGATTTGTGTTAATGTTATCGAATCCCATGTTAGAATCTTAGAACTTTGGTGTATCACATTGGAAATTACATCATTTTGTAGCTTTTGGTGACATGAACATTTTGTCTTTGACATGATTTATTTCGATATTTTTAAGAGGCATTTCACTTGGACTTCTACACGAGTTTTAGAGCATTTGGGGTTATTTGGTTCTTATCGTGATGGTATTTGGCATGAAATGATTTTATATACATGTGCATCTTATATGTCCTTAGAATTTGTTTCAAGCATCTTTAATTGCATATTGGTATTTGGCCATTTTGGGTGATCTATCTATTCGGTTTTGAACTCTTTATGAATCAATACACATAAATATATTTTATATAGCATACTTATGTAGTAGTTACATTATTTTACTAGAGTATGGATTTGTTTTAAAGACTTTGTCCGGGGGAATTTGAGCGGTGAAAACATGGGTTATATGTTTTGTTTTGCCGAAGACTCTTACATGGGTAATATGATTTAGGATTTGTCGAAGACCCTTCATGGTTTTTTCATATTCACATTTGATTTAGTCGGAAGTCCAATACGGGTTCATTTGCATTTGATTTCGGTATTTGACGGAGACCTTTATGGGTTGGCACATAACATGTAGTATATAACATGTGGCATATAGCATGTAGCATGTGCATGATTCTATATTGGTTCATTTAAGATACTCATATAGTTATCTTGTGGCATGTGCATATTTAATTCATAATAAGGAAACCTATTTAGTATATTTGATGCACTCATGTGTCTACTTTGATCCCTTACTCTATCTTGATTTTTTCTGTATGCGATTATCTTTGACCACCTCTGTGTGGTATAAACTGTGTACCCTTTCACTAACCTCGTCAAGCTTAGCCCAATTGACATCACCTTACAGATAAGGAGTAGGAGGGGTTTTTTTTGTTTTTGCTTGGGATACCAACAAGTACAATGAGTTGGGGATTTGATTCATGTCTTTATATTTCAGTTTTAGTTTATATTTTGATGGGAAATGTATTTCATTTTAGTACTTTGGATGTGCCCGTTTGGGCAATGATGTATATACTATTATAGGCATGTTGAGGCCTTTTATTTTAGATCACTAGAGATTTTAGACATGATGTATATATATTTCCACTATACTTGATTTAGTTTATTACTATTATTTTTCCGCTGCGATGTGTTTGGTTAAATGGACTTAATCTGATAAAATAAAAGAAATCTCTTTATATGAAAAGTGATGTGAATTGAAAAAAGGGGTGCCACACTCCAAACATGAGATCCCTCTACTATGGGATACAAGTTCGAGGCGTATAACTCAGTGTCATGGATCCGGGTCTTGACAACATAAGTCTTAATATGAGTGGAAAATAATGGGTAAAGTGTAAAGCCTTTTAAGTAAGAATATGTCACTTGATAGGGAAAAAAAAGGAGTATTAGAGATTATCTTGTGAAAACTTAAAAATTTTATTTGGAGGGTATGAAGACCTTGGGACATCGTAGTGATCATTGAGCTTATCATTTTAAACACTTATGGGCAAAAATCAGACATCGGGAGAAAAAGTTATGCCCATTCAAAGTTTAAAGGGAAAATCAAGCTAAACTAGACACCTAGGATTAATCCTTGTTCAGCCAGGATTAACCCCACCCTGAGTTGGGATTGATCCCACCCAAGAAAAGTTCAAGAAAATGGATCTGGGAGACCCTGGATCAATCCCAAGATTTCCAAGATCGATTCAGACTTTTTTTGGGATCAATCCAAGGTGCCCATAATGAAAATTTTTATAAAAAAATCATGGGATTTTGGTTAGGAACCTTGTTTAATTGGGATGAGACTCCTATATGATAAAATATGACATAAGTAAAGGCCATTTAGGACCCAAAAGCATTAGAACTAAGCCAAGGGAGAGAAAAGATGAAGAATTGGGAAAGGATAAGAGAATTTCTACTCAAAGGAGTAAGGTAAACTCAAAAACTTTAGATCTAGCTTGGTTTATGCTGTGTTTTTAGTTTTTCATGAATGATCTTAATAGATATATGAAATTTGAATATGGATTCATGTTTTAATCTTAATGAATGAAGGGAATTCCAAGGGAAAAAAAGATATTGGTTGAAGATTTCTGGATTCAAGAGAGTAACTATTTTTAGTAAGTAGATATACTTATATGCATTATTTTCATTCCTAGGTTCTTATAAAAGTGATAATAATCCAGTCTTTGATTTGATGATTCAAATGGTTCCTCTTTGATTAAATGGATTTTATCCTCTAAGATCTTAGATATATCGATTTTAAGCTTTGATTTGAAAGAATTATTGTCTAATTAAACTCTATGGATTATTGAAGAAGTAAGTGGATATACTTAATATGCACATTTTTCTCTTCTAGATTCGTAGTTCTTCTGATTATGAGCTTTGATTGGAAAGATTCTTGATTTAATCTATATGCAAGATATGAACACACTTCCACTCTTAAGTTTACAAAAATGTGGTTTCCACTATATGTTTGATGACTTGAGGTTTGATCTCTATGGAAATTGATTAAACAAGGTGACTTATATTTGATTCTTCCTTTAGGATTTTAGTTTCCTTGATGTTAAGTTTTAAATTGAAAGAGTCTTTACTTAATTCTATGGTTTGTGGAAGAAATTCCAAATTTTATGCTTTTGATGTTTTGGATTGGCAAATTTAGTAATCTCTACTCTAAGAAAGGAAGTATGGTAATTGAATCCTTATGGAAAGATGAGTCTAAATGTTGTGCCTTTGATTATTCCTTTGAAATCCTATATTTATGATCTCTACTCATTGGATTAGTGATCTTTTGCTTAGTTTTCTAAGATTCACCAGTTTTATAACATGCCGTTGGATTCATTTCATATGTCTATTGACTATATATCTTGATAAATTCTCATTGCTTCTTGCTCATCCATATAGCATTACTATTGATTCAATGATTCTCATACTAGGATCTTAAAATCTCTGTCTTTGTTAGAAATTCATACCCATTTATTAACTTTGGTAGCTTAAGTATGTCGATATTACCCATGTTTGCTTTGAGATATTTGCATAGGACTTCCTATGGATTTCTACATGAGTTTTGAAGCACTTGAACTGCTTTATTTTACCTCTACTTGTATGTTAAGATAAGAATATTTTAAATTTCATAGATCTTTATAAGTCCTTAGATTTAGCTAAGCATCTTTATTTGCATTTTTGGATTTGGCTTTGAAACATGAGATTTACATTTTCAAGTTTAGTTTTACATACGAGATTTTGACATATGAACACCTTTTATATAGAATACTTGTGTAGTAGTGTATTATTTTACATACGTATAGATTTAACATATTTCTTTAGATACATGGATTTGATATAATACCTTTTGTTCTGGGGGAATGATATAAGAACTACCTTTTGTTCTAAAGGAATTATGTGGGAACTACCATTTGTTCTTGGGGAATGATGTGGGAACTACCATTTGTTCTGGGGCAGTAATGTGAGAATTAAATACACCCTTATCCTAACAAATTTTAGACGACTTCCCTAGTCTGAGAGAATTATGTGGGACAAACCCTTGATCCCGTGTAAGATTTTTGTGGGCCAAACACATTAGAGACTCACTATTTGGGTTATTTACATTTGGATTTGTTTAATTAGAAACCCTTTGTCTAAGTTGTTTGCATTTATATTTATTTTGCCAGGGTCCCTCCCTTCAGGTTATATATATTCAAATTTGTTTTGTTGAAGATCCAATGGGTTAACTCTATGCATTCGACATTGATTTTACCAAAACCCTTGTTGGTTGAGCATATGTTTTGATTTGTCCTTACTGATAACCTCTTATAGGTACTTTGTATCCGATTTAGCATTTGATGGAGATTTTTTCTTACAAATTAGTTATGTTTGATTGTTTTTGTTGGAACTTAGATGCTCATCTTGATATCTTAGTTTTTTCTTAGATCAAAGTAAGGATATTTATATAGAATTCTACTTACACATGGATATGCCTTAGAGATTTTTACTTTGTCTTGATTATCTATATTTTTATTTTTCTTGTTTTAGTCTCTCTTTCAGTGGTATGTTTTGCGTATCCACTTGCTGAGTCCATCAAGCTCACCCAAATTGACACCATTTTTTAGATCGAGAGATTGAGATGAGGTACACTTGTGACACACAAGGGTGAAGGTTGTGGGCGGTATTTGAGAGCCCTAGCCTTTTACTTACATTTATTTTAGTTGTATCACATTAGATTCTTTAGACTTCTTTTGGACTTGTATGTAAATATTTTACCTTCAATTTTGTAGACATGGTTGTATCCCTGTGTGGAAAGGTGATTATTTTGATAGATGGCTTGTGATGTATGGGAGCTATGAGACTATTTAGATGGAACCTTTATGAATAAAATTGGTTTTATTATTCCACTGCACATAGTTGTCTGATGGATTGATATTATATTCCGTTGTGTTGTGGGTTTTGTATTTATATTGATATCTACTATTTCGTTAAAATTGATAATGTAAATGATAAATAAATATATAAATCCATTGCTACATGTGAAATTAAGAAATGGTTAAGAACATTATATAATTGATTTCTGTTGCAATGTATATTGGATTAAGGACTTTAAAAGAAAATGAGAGAGAAAATTTTATACGGGATTAAAGATTAAGGATTAAGGACATCATGGTTACACTCCGAAAACAAGATCTCCCTAAATTGAGATACGGGTTTGGAGTGTATCATCCAGTGTTTGATCCAGATTCGGGTCTGAACTACAACTTGTAAATCTGGGTCGTAATAACAAGTTCACCGTCTGTATAGGGAGCTCAGCTCATTGAGCATCCACATGAGCTGTTGAACACAGACTCTATTTTTATCAGCGATCGATCTACCGGTATCAATAAGGAAGTTAGTGCCCACTAAACACACATCAACAAGGATAATTTCAAGTTGAGGTCAGACCTGGGGAGAAGGCGAAGTAAACGGGTTCGAAGGCTTGAGTGGTGGGGTACTAATGTTAGAAGTGATGATGGGGTTGTGGATGGGTGTTGTTGAGAAGGAGGTTTTAATTAGAAAAAGAAAAAGATTAGTCGAGAAGGAGGTTTTAATTAGAAAAAGAAAAAGATTAGTCGTCTTTCATTCATGTAAAAGTTGCACCATTCTTCTTCCTGTTGGAGGTAGTTATGGTTTTGTCTTGGAAGATTTGAAGCTGCTAGAGGTTTTACTTAGAATTCGAAGGACCAATCAAATTGAAGGCTACCTAGCCTAGACGAGGAATCCATTTAACCAAAGACGTACAACAAGCCCTACTTCAAGATTGGATAGGAGAGATGGATCTTTTGTTTTTTACAGTACCTGGAAGAGAGTGTGACTAAACGAGGATATTACGGTTGGATTTCAGTATAGTTTTTAACAAACAAATTGCTTATCCCTTCTAAGAAATTTATGAGGGCTATACTGTTGTGAGCCTTTTTGATAACTTAGGTGCATGGAACTCCTAGGTTTATTTGTCATAGAGGAAAGTTAAACAAGGTCGAGATCGAGCCGCTTCTCCTGAAAAGTTAAATGATTCGATGCTCTTTGCCATTTGCATCACCTATTCCATGACCCATGAAAAGTCAAAGAGGATTAGGAGCGCTCTCCTTAACTAACGCTAACAGGGGCGGGCACATCAGTGCTGAAAAGTGATATGCAACCACCGCCCCTGATAGGGGCGGGCACATAATGCCCCCCCCCCCCCCGGCAAATAAAAAAAAAAAGTGTAAATCACTTTTTGGC
>JAOXJP010172821.1:0-12636 GCA_025762735.1 Platanus orientalis
GAGTTTTAACCTTACAATTTCTCTTGAACATTATTGACTTCAAGGCACCACTAGACATGCAGGCACCACAATAAATTCTGATGAAAAAATCAGGTAGAGCCATTAAGGAATCACTAGACGACATCACCTTGACTTGTGGAGATCAGTTTGCTAGTGCCAGTGTCTTGAGGCTTAGGAATATGGCCCAATTATGTAGAAGTCCAAATTTAAAATGGTGCATGAACTAAATATTGTGCCTAATGCTTAATGCTTCATACTATGAATTGTAACAGTATATTTTTATTATGGCTTGATTCTATCCTTGTTTAGATATGATGTACTTTATTATGCATAAATATATTACTATCTTTTATGTGGCACATTCTCATCTTTATATGGATATCATAATGTCCTAGTCATCATTACAGATGACATTATTTATGCTCATTTATGGTACAGGGGCCTGTCAGATCTTCTGGATTTATATCTCGGTTGAGATTCCTTCCCCCCTTCCACATGGTTCGCTTTGTCCACCTAAGGTTTTAAATATTGGATTCGGCCTTGATTTCAGTTCCAAAGTCAAATTGAAATCCCAAAATTTCTTTGGAATCTATTTACGATACTAGGGATTTCACACATGACAGCTGAATTGGTTGATTTTATTTATTTATATCTTTTTAAGAAGGAAAACTGGTAGTATAATTGGTTTACAAAATAAAATACATGATTAGTGAATATCCTTCGTCAAGTTTTCTAGATATTTATAGGCTGTAGTACATTTCAGATGTGGGTAAAGTTCCATGTATGCCTGGATGATGAAATTGAATTAAAATTGACTGTCCATTTATATTCAGTTACAATACGTATTCTCTTTCTTCTCTTGTTTTTCTTCTTGCTACATCTCAAACCCTAATTACTTTAGTTCGAACTTGCCACTCCAAACTTGCTCTTAAATGCTAAAGATATAGCTGGTTGATGCAGGCCCAACAGCCCATAAATCGAAGTCCCCAATTAAATATATAAATATATGTGTATTGTATTGCATAACTATATAACATGAGAAGTTAAAAAAAGTTCATTACCCAGTGTTGGTCCCGTAATTATGGTGTGTTGGGGAGGGTGGACAGGAAACAGACCTAACCTTTGGTTTTTTTTCACAAAATGGCTGCTCACCAGACTCAAACCCACCTTTTCGCGCTGGACAACCTGCCGGAGATCCGTTCACTAACACAGGAAAAGAGACTGATCTGATACATGTTCTCATACAGCTTCTCCACTTCTCTCCAAGACATAGTCTAGGAACTCCCAGCTGACAACAAACATGCACAATCCAATTTAAATAGTTTTGATATAAGTAATTGAAATGTCACACTTTACTAAATAACAGGTCATAGAAGATTTTTAGTGGTATATAGATCAAAGTGAGGACATTTCTAGATTTGAGGAAGAATCAGGTGGAACTACACAACAATGTAAAAAATATTATAGTTTGGCAACAAAATAAGAACCTTATGTGTAAAGGCTAATCTGTTTGTGAACAAAATAGCTGTTTTGTTCTTATTAGAGCCAAGTCAGGTTGCGAGTTCAAATCCTTGTGGAAGTAAAAGTATTCTCCTAAACATAGCAGTGCACGTTGTGGATTTGCACCTAGTTTCCCAAGTATTGTTAGGAGAGAACAGTGTTCCTCCTAAGGCGTGTGTGTGTGTGTGTGTGTGTGTTGAAGTATATTAATTCTTGTATCTTCTCACTCCTCAAAATTAAAGGGGAGTTGGTTAATTTGCTCTTAATAAGGTAAAGCTTCCTGTATAAACTTCAATTCTTATGTGATCAAGGAGTTTGTGAAGTACTACGGTTAAGAACTTTACTACAGGAGATTGGTTTTAAAAGACAGGTCACTATGAGTCTGTATTGTGATAATATTGCAGCTATTTGTATATCTCATAACCCTGTACAGCATGGCAGGACAAAACATATTGCAGTGGATAGGCACTTTATTAGAGAAAAGTTGCTCTCAGGTTTGGTTGGTACTCTGTGAAAATTGAGCAGTTGTTATAGATGTGTTGACTTAGGGTTTGAGTAAGGGAAGATTAAGTGAGGTTATTGGCTAGCTGGGTATATATATGACATTCATACGCTAGCTTGGGGTGGGGGTGTTGAGGTATTGTATATGAGGGCATTATGGTCAATATCCTGTATTTCTGTTTTTTTAGCTTGGTATACTAATCCATACACGGTATATCACTCCCACACATGCTAAGCCCTAAATTCTTCTTTTTTCTCCTTTCCTCTCTTCATCTCTTCTCTTCTATATATTTCATTGGTCGTCCTAAAGAGCAGCCAGCAGGCCCTAATGGCTGCTTAGAACCATCTTGCCCCCCCCCCTCCCACCCAATTAAAATAAATAAATAAAAAAGAACTCCTTAGAAATGAAAAAAAAAATCTGCTTAGGCAAGAAAATAACCCAGATATGTTGAAATACCTTACATCATTTGAAAGGACAGAGCAGTCCTTTAGAATTTTCTCTATTCACATGAACTGAGCAGCTGCTCTGGTTGTGTGTAACATCTGAACAGGGCAGCCCTTGGTTGTTGCTCAGGCAAAAATATAAGGTAATAAAAAAGGAGGAGGATGAGAGAACATACCTGGCAAGACCTCCCATTCTGGTGAGCTTTTTCCTTTTTCCTGTAAGGACCTCACTTTCCAGTAAGCTCTTCCCTCCTCAATTTCTTTTGTCTTCAAAGCTTCTGGGGTTTTCTCTCACCAAAACAATTGGTAATCTTTTTAAACAGTTAAAAAAAAGGTAATAGCAATTTAAAATAGCATATCATGTAATTTTTGTACACAAGCCTATATGTATGTATCATATCTGTAAAAAGTTAACTTCAGTTATTAGATTAAATTAAAGGTTAACATACATTTTAAAACACCCAAGTGAGGTGGTTGCTTTGAGCGTGGTGAGTGTCTAGTCACAAAGGTCAATGCCTCACTAGTATTGCCTAGCATTAGCTGAGGTGAGGCTATATGGTTGTGCATTGTTGTCTAGGCTTTGCCTGGATTGCCTCTGACTACACTGCTTCTTAGATATAGTTCCTGATGCTGCCTGATACTGGGAGGGATTGCAAGGACATGCTTAATATGGACATTCTCTGGAAATTTGAGATTTTAAGCTGCATTTGATTCTTATTAGCTTTTGGTATTCGTTTGATTTTTTAAAGTAATGCATAGGCATGCTGCGAATGTTTGTCGCTTTTTCATCATAATAGTTTGCTTACCTGCAGTTTTATTAAGCATGACCAGCACTTATAGGTAGTCATTTACACTCCAAAAAAAGTCATGAATGGATGGAAAGATCACATTTGAACAAGGGTGGTTTAATTTCATACAATTTGATATTTTCTATGTTAATGGGAAGAGTGTTTAAAATATTGCCACAAAAATTGATATCCAATAATGTTTTCTTTTCTTTTTCTCTTGAATAAAAGGCTTGCTTTATCTTTCTCTCTCTCTCTCTCTCTATAAAAAAAGAAGATATCAAATATAATGGCTATGTTTTTATGAAGTTATTATTATAATTCTTTAGTTTTGGTTTGCTATCTATGTTTAAGCTGTCTAGTATCTTCCTCAAGGGGAGCTAGTAGCAACAATGCACTTGAACTTCCTGCCTATATTCTCTTCTCATCATAAATTTGAATCATTAAGGAAGGATTTTGGTGTCAATATAATTTTTCAGTTTCTCCCAAGAATCACTTGGATGAGCTTTGTTTTTTGTTTTGGATAGTCAAACCCACCCAGCCCATTATTTAAGGTTCATGTTCATCGTCATTGCCTTCTCCCTAACACCCAGGGTTATGTTCTTCACTAATCGCTATCTTAAATCATTTATTGTTGCCTCATGTTTTGGCCTTATGCTTTTTAGAGCTTTGGACTTGCCTTAGTGAGCTTCTTCACTGATGTTATCATTGATTTAGGATGAACAAACCAATCAAATTCATCATTATGGCTATACACAAAGGATTTTTAATGCAGCTTACATGTAGGATAGTGAGTGTGTGCTCAGGAGATAGGAATAAAATTGATAAAGCAATAAAGAAAAATAACCAAGATTCCTACTTGCAAGTTCACATGCTAATTTAGACAATTAAATTAGGTTCATATGCAATAAAGGAAGTAGGGATTACAAAATTAATAAACAATCAAAGACTTAATTGTGATGTTTCTTTTATCGAGTTATTTTGGAGAAAAATGAAAAAAAATTAGGCTTAGGCTTAGTCCAAAATATTATAATTGAAAATTTTTCAAAGTGCCTAACTTAGGCCAAAATTAAGGGAAACAACTTGGATTACCCTATAAAAGGTATGAATAAGTAAAAATGAATCCTAAGGCGAATTTTGTCAATCATAATATTTTAGGGAAGGTAGTTTAGGCTAAGAATAGAGAAACCCAGGTCCAAGCCTTATGCCAAATATGCCAAAAGTGCCTACTGTCAGAAATTTAAAAAAAGAGCCACATAGGATAAAAAAATACCTGAATCTGATGCAGAAGGCTTCTTTGATGAAGTTGGTATTGACTGTGATCGATTTCCAGGCTCAGGAATCAAACTTGGAGCTTTTCCAAAATTTTGAAAAATTTTCTTCTGGAACAAGTGCCATCAGCCCCCGGAGAATATTATTATTTTTATTTATTTTTTCTCAGGTAGGTCCCACTAGTAGTGTCATCCAAGGGTCCTCTAACTCCTAGAAGTGACCAGTTGGCCAAAGCTCTGATTACGGGAAGCTGGTATGTGATCTCCTCCCAGCTGTTCAACACCTCTTTTAATGCCTGGTTTGAGAAATCCTAAGGGATTTCTTTATTTTTGTTGGTTTTTGTTGCTGCCTATCTCGCTTGCTAGGGTCGTCCAGGTATCTGAGAGACACTAGAAAAGTTTCTTCAATAAAATATGCAGCCTGTGGGTGCTGCTATCAAATCTCCCAAAATCTGTACTTTTAGCATGTGTCACGCTGATGCGGAACAATCAGTGTGAAAAGTTGATTTTGGGATCAAACTTATGGGGGTTGTTGATGAGTATAGGATTGCCAAGTGTGCTCTACAACTTGGAGAAGTAGTTCCTGAAAATCCTTGCTATGGTGAGAATGGCGTGTGATTTCGGATCAGCCAATAATGCCTGGGATGGGTTTGGATGCCTGAACCACTCTCTAATCAATGGGCTGAAGCTGTAAGGGTGTACTGAATGTGTTGTTCCACTGTTAGAAACCTCCTGATAATTGTTGTTTATTCAAAAGCTGAAGCTTGGTTTGTTGGTGATGAATCTTGTATAAATACCCTGTTTTCAGTAAACAAAATCTAAAAAAATACAAGCAAGATGAATGATAAGAAGAAGAAGAGAGGAACCTTTAACCCAAGGGAAAGGGAGTGACCTCCACCACTAACATTAAACTAGGTGGAGATCTAGACCCATTCTAAGGTTTTAGGGTTCTTCAACTTAGCAAAGAGGAAGAAGAAACCAAAACACGAGACTTTTTTTGTTTTCAAAATATTATTGCATAAATCATCCCTAAACAGAGCGGAATGGTGGAACAGGATTCGTGTAGCCGACCCCAAATAGTTGGGATAAGACTGTTTGTTGTTGTTATTTGTTGTATTGCATAAATCAAGTGGTTGGTCGTGGGCTCTATAAATAAAGTCCCACGGCCAGGTTGCTTTTACAAAAATAGAAACTGGCCAATAAAGCCCTCTCTCGTATTCTCTTATGACAAAATTACCCTAAACTATAAAAAATAACAAAAAAACCCCTAAAACATAACTAAGGACTAAAATACCCTCACCAACATGTCTCATAAAATAAAAAGAACATAGAAAATAAGAAGAATGACCCTAATGGAACCATAGCATGGTTATATGCCTCCTGCGTCGTCTCTGGTAGATCTGAAACTCTCTCCTGGACTTGATGTCCTCATCATTGTTTTTCACCAAGCTACTGTGATATAGCTCTTGAGTTTAACTAAATCTACTGCTTCTTTGTTTTCAGGCTGTGTAGGGTGTTCATCTTCTGTGTAGTGGGACCAGTAATTTAATGCAGATAGATACAGTTCTAATTGAATTTTAATTTATAGTGCGTTTTTTATGCTGGATCTATCAAGAGGAATATTTCCATAGTATTGGGAAATAGACAAAACGATATCATGGGATGAATAGAGAACAATAAATGGTGTTTTAATAGTGTATAATTGAGATAAATTAATAAAATAACTTTCAGCAAACTAATATAGCTGTTTGGGTATTTCAGATGGAAATAAATAGGAAATTGTATTGGAGACAAAAGATGTGTTGTCAGAAGAATCAGCTATAAGGATGTTAATGGAATTTTTAAATTGAATTATGAAGAAAGTAGATCTAAGGTTTTGATAAAAAAATTCAGCAAATAATAAATGAAATAATTAAGAAAATAGAAGAGGGAACAGGAATAGGATAAACACAATGGAATCAGCACCTAGAGGCCTTGAGAGCATCTGCACAAATTAGTGATCGAAATCATACTCAGCTTGTGAAGACATACCAGAGAAGGCCTAAATCTGCCCCTATTTTGATATGATGGTACTATTAAGATATGAGGCCCACGTGGGAGTTGGAGTTATGATGGACATGTAGGGACAGTCTTGTGGATTCCTTAGATGCCACATATTATAGTGTTAATATAATTGTAGTGTGTAACAATGTACAAGGTAATATGAGGTTTATGTCACTCAGTGGCATGCCTGTAATCATGATGGAATCTTGACTCTTGAGAGCAGCCCATAGAGTCCATATAGTAGCTGGCGGCAGCCTTGGATATAGGCATCTTTTTGATTATTTTGGGGTTATGTTTATTAATAAGTATTAGTAGGAGAATCTTAAGATTTTTCTAATTAGTTTTTACAAACTAGCATCTACTAAGAGAGAGAAACTAGTAGTCCAGCACATAGGAGTTTCTATTTTTCTTTGTGGGGCTACTTATAACCCAAAATTAATTGTAAACCTCTATAAAAAGAGGGCTGGCCAATTGATATAGAAATTTATGAATTAGTAATGAAAAATTCTGCAACTTAATGAAGTGTGATTGCGTTGAACCCTGGGTGCGATTGCCTAGGTTCTTCTTCTTCTTCTTCTACTTCTCTCTTATTAATTTATTATGTAATTTTTATAGCACCACCCATAAGTTTCTACTTGGGTCTTACTTCTTGAATGATCAACTACGTAGTTCTATAAACTGTGGAATGTAAATCAGCCTACTATTATTCTATGGTGCTAAATCCTGTCGATCTTTCATCAAGTTTGGTATTAGAGCCTGGTTAGCACTATGGCTACTGGAAGTGGAAATTTTTTTTACAGCGGAACATCTGAAACCACCAATAAAGCCACACCCAAGTCCGTACAAGGTGTCATGGATAGACAATACATCTATCTCGTTAAGAAAGTGATACTTGGTTTCTATCGAAAGTGATCATTTTGCCGACTCTATTTGGTGTGAAGTCATCCTTATGAAGGTGACACACATATTGATAGGGTGACCGTGACTTCAAGAACAAGATGTGTATCATTGTGGAAGGCTTAACACCTATTCCTTCACTTTTAATGATAAGAAGATTGTCCTAAAGTCTATAACCAGAGAGCAACTTAGCAGTAATTGTCAACACAACCCGAAGGTAGAGGCCGACCTAAAGAAGAAGAGTTTTCATCACCAGAAATCAGTTCGAGATAGAAAGTAAGGAGATTGGTGTTGCTATGCCGTAGTAGTGATGAATGTGGATCAACCAACTGTGGAAGCATTTCTCAGAAGTTGTTGTCTGAATTTTTGGACTTGATCTTAGAAGAGCCTCCAATGAGCTGCCACTCATGCAGAATATCCACATGCAATTGATTTGTGGCCATGATCTTATTTGCCAAATTTACCAGCTTACAGCATGAATCTAACCAAACATGCTGAATTCAAGAGACAAGGTTGATTAATTGTTGACCATTGGTTTTATCCATGAGAGTCTTAGACCATGTGCTTGCTTTATTAACGTCTAAGAAGGATGGGTCATGGCGGATGTGTGTTGATAGCAGGGCCATCAACAAGATTACCATCAAGTATTGGTTTCTTATTATGCGACTTGATGAGATGTTAGATATGATGATAGGTTCTTTTGCAGTGGTTATCATAAGATTAGGATTTGTCTATGAGAAGAATGAAAGACAGCCTTCAAGACCAAGGATGGCCTATATGAATGGCTGATTATGCAATTTGGATTTTCTAATGCGTGAAGTATATTCATGAGGGTGATAAACCGGGTAGTACAACCCTTTATTGGATATTGTTCTTGTTTCCTTCGATGACATCCTGGTATACAACAAGACCAACGAGGATCACCTACTTCATCTTCGACAATTTATGAGAGTTTTGTGACAAGAGTGTTCCTTCATGGTTTCAAGTGTGGTGTTTCTTGGGTTTGTGGTATCTTCTAAAGTGTTGATGCAGATCCTAACGAAGTTAAGACTATTCGTGATTGGCCTACTGCTACTTCCTTACATGACATATGCAGTTTTCACGGGCTAGTTACATTCTATTAGCGTTTATTCGCAATTTCAATACTCTTTTGGCTCTTATCACCAACTGCATGAAGAAAGGCAATCTATGTGAACAAATGTAGCAGTCAAAGCATTTGAAGAAATCAAGAAGTTAACTGAAGCCCCTGTCTTGTGACTTCCATATTTTACGAAAGTATTTGAGGTTGCAAGTGATGCATCTTATGCTAGGATTGGCGGAGCTTTGAGTCAAGAAGGACATCCTGTAGCCTTCTTCAGTGAGATTGCTTATGATAAGGAATTCCATGTAGTGGTGCAACCTCTAAGATATTGGTGACATTATCTCATATCAAAGGAGTTTGTGTTAAATTTTGATCATGGGGTGCTTAAGTACATCAACTCCCAGAAGAAGTTGGGGCATAAGTATGCTAAGTGGGTTTCTTTTTTGGAGGGGTATACCTTTGTTATAAAAAAATAAAGCAAGTGTGGAGAACAAAGCAGCTGATGCACTTAGTCAAATGGTGAATTTCCTCACTACTTTAAATGTTCTAGGTTTTTGGATTTGACTTGCTTAAGAGTATATTCTTCTTGCCGTGATTTAGTGTGATCTATGTAGATGTAACAGCAAGACAATCGTCTTCATATTTAGACTTCTCATTACATGATACCTACCTCTTCAAAGATACTCAATTGTGGTTATCTGACACTTTTCTTAGAGAGGAGATGATAATTAGGGAGTTTACATTCAGGTGGAGCAGCAGGTCATTTTAGCAGATTCAAGACTATTGCTATGTTTGAGGATAGATTTTATTGGTTTAGCCTCAAACGAGATGTGGCCAAGATTATTAGGCAATGCTGCACATGTCAATTAGCTAATGGAAGGAAACAAAATATAGGGCTTTATATGCCACACTGCCACTTCTTGTTCCACATGACCTGTGGCAAGATCTTAGTATGGATTTTGTCTTTGGTTTACCAAAGACTTTGCAAATAAATAATGCTATCATAGTGGTAATTGACTGGTGTTCTAAAATTGCACATTTAATACCATGCAGTAAGACTATTGATGCTGTTCTTATTGCTGGGCTTTTCTTTAGAAAAGTTGTGAGATTACATAGCTTACCTAAGTCCATTGTCTCTGACAGAGATTTAAATTTGTGAGCTATTTCTGGCCTACTTTATGTAGGCGATTAAATATGCAGCTCAAGTTTTCTTCAGCTATTCATCCTTAGGCAGATGAACAGACAGAAGTTCTAAATTGAAATTTGGGACATCTCTTGCATTGTCAGGTTCTCAATTTGATCTTATACCACTTACAACTGAATTTCCTTATAGTTTTGTGAATAGGACTACTGACAGAAGCCTTATGGAGATTGTGGCAGGATTACAACCTAGGAGGCCAGTTGACCTGGTTCCTTTACCTTCTGATGCGCGTCTTGGTGCTGATGCAGATGTATTTTCTAATCACATCAAGAACATACATGATGACGTGAGGCATAAGACTCCTCTTAGCAATGAAAATTACAATTCATAGGCTGATTTGAAGGGATTTGTTGAGTTTAATGAAGGTGATATGGTCATGATTCATGTTAGGCCTGAACCTTTTTCTAAGGGTGTCTACAAAAAGTTTTACTTGAGGAGAGCTGCTCCATTCATGATTATCAGGAAGATCAGCTCTAATTCCTACATTCTTGACTTGTCAGAAGATATGTGCATCAGTAATGTATTTAATGTGGCCGATCTCACCATATATCGTGGTTAGCGAGATGTGCCTCATGGAGATGATCTAGTTGTTCGTCTACCAACAGCAACTCCTTTGAAGGAAGAGATCGAAGATGTATTTGATGATCAAGAAGCTTCTTGTCAAGTGGAAAAACTATCTTTACTTTGACTGTGGGTTACTGCTGATGATTTCCGAAGTCTCAACTTTGATTTGTACGAGCGTTACATTTCTGCAACATTGATGTGGTCGAGTTTGTCCAGGCCAGTGAGAGATGATGGGATTCATACTCAACATTTGAAGACATACGGGAGGAGGCCTAAATTTGCCCCTATTTTGATATGACAGTGCTATGATGATGTGGGGCTCATGTGGGAGTTGGAGTTATATGATGCACACATTGGGATAGCCCTATGGGTTTCTAAGATGCCACATATTATAGTGTTAATATGGGGTGTAACAATGTACAAGGGTAATATGAGGTTTATGTCACTCAGTGGCATGATTGTCATTATGAGGGAAGGGCAGCGCAGCCTTGGAAGTAGGCATCTTGTTGATTTTATTTGGGTTATGTTTATTGGTAAGTAGTAGTAGGAGAATCCTAAGAGTTTCTAATTACGTTTAGTACTGTAGTTTTTAGAAACTAGCATCTTTTAATAAATAGAAACTAGTTGTCGAGCACATAGGAGTTTCTATTCTTCTTTGTAGGGTTACTATAACCCAAAATTAATTGTAAAGATAGAGGCCCAGCCTATTGGTATAGAGATATTTGAATTATTAATGAAATTATCGCTTATTGAAGTGTGGGATTGCTTCCCAAGGTGTGATTGCCTAGAACCCTGGGTGCAATTGCCTAGGTTTTTCTCCTTCTTCTCCTTCTATTTCTTTTCTCTTATTCTATTTTCTATAATTTTTACATTACCATCCATATGTTTCTACTTGGGTTTTATCTCTTGAATGATCAACTACATAAACTTTATGAATCATGCGCTATGAAGCAGCCTACTGTTATTCTTTTTTCTTAATCCCATCGATTCTACATTAGAGAGGTGATTTAGAATTTGCATCAAATGAATATACTTGCAAAAACTATAATTTCTGAATAATGTTATTTACTAACCTTTCAAAAAAAAATCTTATTTGCATTACTTCGTCTCCTCCAAATTTATAGATTGAACTCTAAACTTCTAATTAAAATGAAACTAAAAATTTTCATCAAAAATTGAAACTAAAATAAATATTCCTGTCACAAATTGATAATCAAACAGTATTTTAGCTATAACTTCCTCAAACCATATCAGATTCATAAGATCTGGAGCTTGTTGGTAGGGTAATGGAATAACCTTTCTAATGATGCCAGAATCAAGCCCAACAAATTAGTTTTAACCCCTGAAAGTAAAACCTAAAGAATATTTATGAAAGTAACATTCAATTTTCTAAAAACTGTCCTATTACAAAACTTCTTAATCAACTTAAAAACTAAAGAAAATTAAATCAAATGAAGGCTTAATTTTTAGATTCTTCAGTTGGTTAAATCAAATAAAGACTTAATTTTTGGGACAGTTAGTTAATTCACTGTTAGCATGGTATCAAAGGCAAGCCAGGTTGCAAGTTCGAATTCTGTGGAAGTAAAAGTATTCTCCAGGACGTAATAATGTATGTGTGTGGGCGTTGTGGACTCGCACCTGGCTCCCCAAGTGTTCCCAGGAGAGAACAGTGTTCCTCTTGAGGTGGGGTGTTGAAGTATCTTAATTTCTGTATCTCCAAACACCTTAAGGTTTTAGGAGAGTTGGTTATTTCACTTTTAACAGCGACTTATTTGGGAAATTTGACGAATAACAAGAACTGCAGCTGTTTTTTTGATTGAATGTTCATATGTCCAACATTCATGATAATACTGTGTTTTCATGCAAGAGAAAAAGAAAGAAAAAAAACAAAATACAGGAGAACCAATCATCTACAACTGATTAAGGATCTAATAACTTAGCTACAACTGAGGAATCAGGATAGGGCTAATACAGGATACAACTGATATTAGGGTTTTCTTTCAGCACCAACTGATAGGAAGAGAAAGGAAATTACAACTTCAATTCAATTTCATTTCATTAATCTCCAATTCAATTCCATACGTTGAGTTGTCTCTAGTAAAGTTGAGTTGTCTCTCTTTTACTAGAGATCACAGCAAATTTTCAAACAAAGAAACTAAAGCAACTTTCCTAAGGCTATTCTTGGTTGCTAGTAGAATGCGAGAAAGTGAAGTAAAGTTAATTGTATGAAAATGAGTAAAGTGAAGTAAAGTAGAGCAGAGAGAAATTGTGCTTTCCAACAATTGTTTGGTTGATTTAGAATACAGTAAGAAAGTAAGCAAATATAAGGAAATATTTTTTACTTTCATA